>CM068371.1:171988040-172288040 GCA_034769895.1 Magicicada septendecula | reverse complement strand
TGTACGCCAATGACGTGCCCAGGTTGCCTGGAACCAGGTTGGCGACGTTCGCCGACGACACGGCGGTTTACAGCGTCGATCGTCAGGCATGAAACGGCCGTTATCTGGTTCCAGGAACACCTTGACGACTACGTTGAGTGGGCAGAGAAATGGAGGGTCGCTATTAACGCGACTAAGAGAACAGCTGTAGTCTTCTCCAGACGCAGAAGGCTCCCCGAAAGACTCTATATAGGCGATACTCCCCTGCCCCGGTGTCCCGGTGTCATGTACCTCGGGCTTCACCTGGAGCGTTGTTTCACCTGGCGGACGTTTCACAAGTAGCCGGCAAAACTGCCAAACGTCTTTACAAACTCCGACCCCCTACTTTGCAGCAAACCTAGGCTATGGCCCGCCGCTTAGGGCGTCACCAAGTGTGTGGCGCCGATGGTTGCCTACACGATCCCTGCATTGGGCTACGTGGATAAAACCGATAAGCGTAAGCTTCACTCTCTCCTTGACCGAGAACTGCGCCGGGCATCTAAAGCCCGTTATTTGAATTAAAACCAGACCATTCGACAATCCCTTCGTGTCCGCTTCCGGAACGCCACTATACGGACACGTTCCAGAGAGTTTCACCGTCGCAGAGTCCGCGTTGAGGGCAACACCTTAATTAGCACCCAAGTTCGCAACCCATCTGTGCCAGGTGAATGTTGGACCCGGCCTCGGCGATCCGTCACGCTCTATTAGATCTGTCTAATTCAAATCCCACGGCCAGTAGCAGACCACATCTAGAAATCCAGAGTATCGTGCTTCCCGCGGCGGGACCTCTATAAGAAGCTTGGGAGACGTCACAACAGCGGGCGACGAGCGTGCATTTCGTTCTGCACTACCCCTGGTCAACAACGGTACTTAAACGTAACTTTGAATAGCAGTTACGACTGACCACGAGCCTAGGACGAAATTGGAAAAGCGCGTCTGTTTTGTTTAATCGAGGAATGGAAGTAATAACATTAGATCTTGAAACAATTCTAGATTCCATTGAACAAATACAGTGAAATATACTGCACGGTTATTAGCAAATGAGTGAAACAGTTTTAGCCTGAAAGCCCATTCTCAGTCAGAATAATACATTATTATTCATTTAAGTATGACAGTAAATAGAGTAATCATTAAATTGGTGTCCCAAGGTAAGGTCGCGGGCCGTTCTAGATAATCATGACCCATCAATCGTTTGTAGATTGACACGTACTGCTTAGCTGCTTGATTCTACATAAAACAGAAAGTATTTCGATAAATTCTGGCACAGTTAAGTATTTGTACTGGAAAGAGAGTGCGCGGGTACAATATTTATATCCGCGGGGTGTAGACCTTGGAAATCACTGTTTGAGAGGAAAGCAGTAGCCTGTTGAATCGCGTTGGGTGTTTCCTGCAGTAATTAGAGGTGATCGATACAGGCCGAGTGACGACTGCTTTGTAGTGATTCGCCACCGCCCTGTCAGATTCAGCCACTTTCCTAAGTGCCAGTTATAAATCTCCGATGTTGTTTTTCCGTTCCTTCCGGCGACTCTTCACTCTTGTGAAGTTCGCTCAGTCTTGTTTACATACGCGTATGGATGTGGCTATTACTTGTGTTCGAAAAATTTATTACGCTAGCAGTTATCGATCGGAAAATGTACTTCGAAAGAGTCTGGTATAAATCGGTTCAGTTAATTTTACCACATCGGGTCATTTCCTGTCAAATACAACCCCACACTGTGATACCAAAACGTATATAACAAACTAAGAAGAGATTTAAATAAATCGTGGCTGGATGTTCATACTGAACTTTGAAGATTTTATACTTGTTTCATAGTTTAAATTGAAAATGATTTTTTTTTAATGTTAATGCTGCCTTTCCAATAAGTAAAATCATTTACTGCATGTTTAATGTGATTCTCTTCTGCTACTATTTCGGAATACCTGTTTGGTCTGTTTTCGAATAACCTGTGTAGTAATTGGAGAAACTGTTTCGCTGTAAGTAAACCAGATCCGCAGTGGCGAGAAATTGACGTAGATGAGATTAATAAATGAGATTAAGCTGTGACTAGAGTTTTGGTGGTACGATTGCAAGAAATTTTGTCTTCTGTTCAGGAAACTAACGTGAAAATTAAAGTTACAGCAATAAGATGGCGAGTTATCGCATTATTATATAATCGTGTGCTGTCTTAAGACACTAATGCGGGATGCAACGAAAAATAATACACGGTACAGGAGGCAAGGTTGTTTGGAGGATATAAGGCATACAGTAGGTCTACAAGTCTAAAGATATAGACGTAAGTCTAAAGATTGTAGGACGTGATGGCCCGGTTAAAGAAAATTTCGAGTGGAGAATAACAAGTAACCAGGAGATAGATGAGCTATTAAAGCGTCAGGACATTGTAAGATTCGTAAGGTTCAACGTATACAATGGCTAGGTCACCTAAGAGCGGATGGATGATGAACGTATGCCAAAGAACATCCTGACGGCGCAATTAATAAAAGCAGAAAGAGGGAACGACCTAGGATCAGATTGTTGGATGATGGTTGTGAGGGGTTACACTGAGATGGCAGTGAATAGGAGACATTGGAGAAGATTGGTATTGGAAGCCAGGGCTAGCGTTAGGCTGTAGTGCTAAAGAAGAAGAAGTAACAGTCTTTTGTAAATAGGCTCGCGGGCCTATGAGGAGAGAGAGAGAGAGAGAGAGAGAGAGAGAGAGATATAAGCAGACAGTCAGAGCTGTTTCTTGCTTTTGTTTTATTTCTTATGTTTTTGTAATTATTTTTATTTAATTGATTTTGCTGAAATAAAAATACTACAGCACACATGTTCAATACAGTTTTGTTGACCAAAATTACAAGTTTATTAATTTATTTTTATAACATGAGAGGACTCGGCCTCAGAGCTGGTTATAATTTTTTTTTTTTTAATGTAACCTATAAGTCAACAAATAATACTATATAAATATTACTGATTAATAATAAATTTAATTAAAATCTTCTCAGAAAAAATTAGCGGTGTCACGTTTCCTGTCTGTATTTGTAGTATACACTTGTTTGCAGTAAAGTTATGGGTTTGTCTTTTTATTTCACTGTAATTATTTAGTGTTCGAAAGTGAATAATCTCTTGTTAGTTTCATGTAAACAAAAGTATCACTTACTTATATTTCAGTTATTCGCTCATTAGAAGCGATTTGAAGAGAGTTTTTGAGGTTATTTTCTACCGTGCTGTCTTTATATCAGTTTATAAATGAGATAAATATTACATTGTAAGTAGTTTATTAAAGAAGAAGACTTTCTTAACACAAATACAACACTACCTGTCTTTATGTAGTCTACTGCGAGAAAATTATCGTACCTTTGGGTTACACACCCACACTTCGACAAATTTTACGCAACAGATACAAATAATCCGTTAACTCTATTCCCATTAAACAATAATAATCACTTTCTCTATGTGATTTATTACGTTATTTTAGTTTAACATATCGAATAGTTAGTAGCAAATTGTCGTGCTTAATATTCGTGTCGAACAACTCCCACATTTCTGCATCCACACCAGCAGAACCCGCAAAACCTGTAGATCAGCTGGATCCCAGGCACTGGCTACATATAGCGTACAGAGTGTTTCAAAAAGAATGACCCAATTTTAAGTAGTTATATTTATTGATGTAAACACGTTACAATAATGGAACTAAGTACAAAATACTCACAAAATCATAAAGTTTCGGCAACATTATTAGAAATGTTCTGTGTCCTTCACCAGCCGCACGGACAACATCAGGACTATAGCTAAATTCATCCCACACTTTTCGCAAGGTAACATCTTCGACTGAACCTACTGCTTCTGATATCCTGTTTTTGAGATCGTCTAGGTCACGAACTAACGGTGGAACAAAAACACAGTAATGATAATGTGATGTATTTATAATATACACACACTTATTGCTTACTAATGGTACCTATAATCATGGTATCTATTATTATTATCTATCTATACCTATAATCTATTATTATGGTAGCTTTAGATTATGAACAATAAATACACTACAATAGAAGATTAAAAACACAGTCTTTCACGTATCCCCACAAGAAGTCGCATGGGGTCATGTCTAGAGACCTTGGTGGCCAAGAGTGTAGGGCAGTGTCTCGGGGTCCCCGTGCGCCCTATCCAGCGTTGAGGCAGTGTGTCATTCAGGAAGTGCCTTACGTTGTTGTGTCAGTGTTGCGAGGCTCCGTCTTGTTGGAATATGAAGTCATGAAGTTGTGGAAAAAGCCAGGTCTGGAGCATTTCAAGATAACTCAATCCCGTCACTGTGTTTTCCTCAAAAAAGAATGGGCCATAAATCTTTGCCTACGAAATTGCACAAAAAACGGTCACTTTTGGTGAATCTCGCTCATGCCCTACGGTGTGTTTACGTGTACTGTATTTTATAGTCGACCAAAGCGTCGCATAAAAATAATATTTCACTGGCGCCGAAACATCTTATTCGTTAGTGGAACGCTCTGGAATGTTTTATTTATACGCATATAAATTATTCCCATGTTACTAATATATTTTGTTTTCATTACATTATTACCTTTCTTCAATTTCTTCGTGGTCATAAAACAGAATGTTTGATACCTTTCCTATCAAATTCAAGGCTTTGTCTTACACTGTAAAAGCGGTCTCTTACTCGGAAATGTGTCTAAAAATGTTAGCAGACGGATCCGTCGACGTTGTTGTTGGTTGGTGTAACAAAAATAATTATACTAGAGGTGTTGTGTGCGCATCGTATTGTTTGGAAAGTAAATGAGAAATGCAGTACAAACAGCTGCAGGTCAGTGCAGCAGACGGATGCCCAATTAACGACAAGAGGACTGCAGTCTGTGTGTACAGTGCACTCACTATAGTACTTCCGTATACAAATTGTGCAAAACCGGCTGAATGGAGACGCCGAAGAAGTCCTTGACGATTATGTCATGAGAAGTATACGATGCTATATTGTTATTTATATTTCTCGTTCGAAAATATTCTCGCGTGAGAAACAACTACAGCGATTACCGATAACCCTGAGCAGATTAGTCGGTTTGCGGATTATCTGTGGCAGGTCAGAAACAAGTAAAAACGGTATGAAACCAAATAATAATACAAAAATAGGTGGATCACGAAAACGTTATGTTTAGACGTGGTTTAGTACACTGAGAACGTTTCACCAACTAGGTCTATTTGTTGGCGAGTGTGTAAAGGGAGAAGAGACGGTAGTTAGCTGATAAATTAATTTTAAAAACTTTCGTATATCGAAAATTTCTGTTGTTGGAAGAGCAACAGAAATAAAAAGAATACCAGTAAAGTACATCGAGTTTGATAATTGGGTTAGGAACAGATTGTTGGTTTTTCAAACAAAATCGGTGGTTTTTCAACAATTTTGAGCCCATGGCTCCTCTGACCAGCAACATTCTTTCGGCAACGTCCTTATGATATAATCTCTAGTGATGTGTATTCTCTTTATGTAATGTTTTGAGCTCTTGCAAAGGTTCTTTAAACCAAGTGATATTATTTATGCTAAAGAATTCGTTTATTTAAATTTGGGGATAAGTAAAAAACAAATTTAAATAATTTGATAAATTTTAATATAACAATAAATAAAACGTCAAAAGTTAAGAAATTGTGTTAATGAATAAGGAAAATACGTATATAATGCGTATATAAGCTATATACGTACATAATGCAAATAGAAAAACTGCTTACTATAAAGAAAATCGTTATTCACCAGCAGCACTTGTTATAGTCGTCCATGGCACCGTAGGGCTCTGCGATGAACCGGGTGACTATTATTTCTTATTACTAATAGTATAAATCGCGATTTAAGGTTCTCTTCACAAAATTGTCGCGTACACTTTGGGGTTAGAGACCTGATTATAGAAATCCAACACTGACCTTGAGATGCGCAGTCGGCAAACACCTCGTTTCGAGGCTACCAAAATTTTCAGTCATTTCGCACATGCGCACAACAGTCTTGTGCAGTGTTTCATAGTGTGAACATCGGCTGCAACAAGGCTGACGAGAACAATGGAAGCATGTGTGTGACAGGAAGAGAATTAGTGAGACAGTGAACTGTTATCGCGTATGTCCCGATGTCCCCTCACTCTTCTGTAGACAACTAGACTCTTCTCTAGACCCAGATTCGCTGGGTCTGCGCAGCTCAGCAACCAAGAAATTCTGTCGCATTTCTCCTATAATTAAAGTTACATACATGGGCCTTGGAATTAGTGCATTGTTTGAATTGGACTCTTGAAAATTTCATTAAAGACATTCTTCTTTTATACAGTATTAGGTTACGATTTTTAGAGTTGTGTAAATTGCGCCGTGCAAAGGTTTTGAATTATCTGTACAAAGATGCAGTTAAATGTTGAGTAGAGCGTAGAAATAAAAAAAGAATATTTTTAGTTTTCATTGTCAGCGTCCCGTCTGCATTGTACAAACCTTTTTTCGTGTTTATTGCACAATTTGTCCAGTCAGATGGACAATAAATATGTCTTGTTTTTATAATCTTGTAGGAAGTATTCCTTTCAGTACTCTTTCCTTTTATTCTGTTACACATATGATAGTAAGTACATATACCTGTAATTTGTAACACACAGTTATCTTCTTGTTTAATAGTGTCAGTCACAAACGTACAGCGAATCTTGTTGATAGTTCAGACGGTTTAATCCTCTCCAGTTGTGTGCGTCCATCAGGTTGTCGACCAGCTTATTTAGGTGTACACCGATTCCTTCATTACGTTTGACACTTGCCCTTTTTATCACTTCTTTGACTACACGGTCGCGTTGTGTTATTGAATTCGGTGCATGCCTTGACGAATCCTTAATGTTTTGCAAGACTGTTCTGATATTTTTGAACCTTGTCTGTAGGTTGACGACGGTTCCCAATATCGCAATCCGTAGGCCCATATGCCTTTTACATTTGTCTTATATACGAGGGGCGGCTGATAAGTAATGCACTGTCGCATGTAACGGGAAAACAAAACGACGCGTGCTGCCATCTTGTGGCGACATTCGTATTTTACAAACGTCCCAAATCTCGTTGACCAACTGCTTCTCGTTTTCTGTCAGTCGCCATTGTTATGGTGTCGAGTACGCCAGCTATGTCAATTCGTCTAAAACAGCGTGCAGTGCTTGAATTTTTAACAGCTGAAAAAGTGAACGCGAGTGACATTCATCGTCGTCTAAAAGCCATTTATGGTGATGAAACTGTTGATCGAAGTACCGTGAGTAGGTGGGCAATAAAATGTTGTTCATCGGCAGGTTGTAAAGCGAATATTGAGGATGAACCTCGCAGTGGTCGCATGTTTCTGTGACTGATGAGAAGCACCAAATGGAGGTGAATGAATTGATTCAAAATGACCGTCACATCACACAACAACGCATCGCCACCCGGATAGGCATATCGAAAGAACGAGTAGGACACATTATTTCAGAACTGGGCTACCGTACAGTAAAATCTATTTGCGGTGGGTGCCACGTAATCTCACAGAAGAGAACAAGCAACAACGAAAGGAATGTTGTGAACCGCTTCTGAAACGTTATCATGACGAAGGGATATTTAAAGAGTATTCATTAAAGGGATATTAAGGGTATTCATTTCACCAAAGATGATGAACTGAAAGACGTGAGGTCGTGGATCAAGGAAATACCACCGGCATTCTTCATTTACGGGATGAGACAACTGGTTCACCGTTGGGAGAAATGTCTAGCTGTAAATGGTAACTACGTAGAAAAATAAATGTAGGCTTTTGTAGCAAATAAAATGTACTTTCATTCCATATTTGTTTCATTTGGCTATCCTTTTTCATCTGCGAGTTACATGCGACTGTGCATTACTTATGAGCTGCCCCTCGTATTAACAGCGTATTTTCTATGCTGTTCCTGCATTCGCGTCATCCAGTATATAACTGTCTCGGGTTTTTTTTTTCTTGAGTAGGCATACGTGCGCTTTCTGGATCATCCTTCAGTTAAGATTCATGCCGAGACATCTGGCATGTTCTGTACGGTTTTTTTATTGCAAGTACTTACAAAATATCGAGGAATTTAATTCTAACACACTCCTGACTGTAGTTTACACTGCGTTCATGTGTAACGTATTTCATTTCTTTAAACACCTCACTTTCCTACACCAGTTCAAAAGGGTTCTGTCTCTGCCGTCGCCGAACAAGTCCAGCGTTATCAAGATGTTGTAGCACTTTGGTGTTTATGAAGCCTTCTTTCATATTTAGCTGCAAACCTTTTGAGCTCATCAATAACCATAGGTATTTTCAGATCTCGACGGATGTCATCGTTCCTTACATACCATGGTGTATGAACAGTACTGTGAAGCACTTTATTTTCAAATGTTTGGATTATTTTGACGTTGGATTTCTTTGTGCAGTGTTTTGTATGGTGTAATTGTTTCTCAGTCAGTATATTGAAAGGGGGGGGGAGTGGGTAGTTTTCTGATCGTAAGTGACGCTTGTACCGATTTTTTACTTATTGCTCATCATCCGTCACTTTTTCAGCCACGACAGTATGTGGACTAAAGTTATTTGTAAGTTAGTTTAAAAAACTTGAAAAATTCACAGATGACATACGGCGGTGAATTCTTATACACGAGCGTAAACGGATCTTCTTAAAACGTTAAAGTACCTTGTATAAATGTTTACTTTATTCGGTTAGTAGGCTATAATTCGTTTTGTGGGTTAGAACAGTTCGTGTTCAGCTTACCGTATGTTTCAGTCAGCGAAGGGAGAATGCTACGCCAAGGTGTCATAAATACATGTTTGTCATAAAGCCATTCACTAAGTGATATTTTTACGTTTCCTAGAAACCTTTCCTGCCCAAACTTTGCAAATTTAATGATATTTTCTGTGTTCAGTTTCAAAACCTTTAAAAATAAGTACATCCTTGTATTTAGATAATCTCAAGATTACCTGCTTTTAATTATAATCGATCGTTGTTCCAAATAACTGGTTTTAAGTAATTCCGAAAAATAAATATTTACAAAATACATTATACCGAAAACAATTATTTCTTTGTATATATTTCTGAAGACGAGAGTAAAAAATACTGTCGAACCAGTGTAAAACAAATTATATCAAAAACACGCTACATTCCTGTGAAACTAAAAAAATATTTGTTATGATTAATAATTATAAAACAAGAATAATTGTGAGGAAATATGAACAAAGAATATAAAACAAACTAATCATATAGAATAATAAAATATGCAAATATAAAGTTAAATAAATACCTGCAGTAGTTTATAAAATTTAAGCGTTTGACTAATCTAGAAAGAAAAGAAATCTAGTAATCAAATGATAACAAACTTAATAAGAAAATTATGTTTTTGTCTAATGTATTGACTACCACTGTTAGTTATATACGTCTTCGTTATACATACGTCCTTGGCTCTACAGTCGAGATCCAGCCTTGGCCTCCAGAGGAAATTGCCTCCACTTATTCCTGTCCTCAGCCATCCGCCACCAATTCACTCCGTCCAGCTTCCTCGCATCACTGCCGACCTGGTCCAACCATCCGTTCTTCGGTCTTCGATCTTCCTTTTTCCTATTGGCTTGTGTTTCATAATTCTTTTTGCCGTACGTTCCTCATCCATTCTCTGAACGCGTCCTGCCCATCTTAATCTATTAATTTTGGCAAATCGGACAACTGTAATGTCATTGTCATTGGACTTAGCATATAATTCATTATTATTTCTCTTTCTCCAGACTCCGTCCTGTTAAATTGGCCCCATAAATCGTTCTCAGTATCTTCCTTTCAAACACAGCTAGCCTCTGTTCATCAATTTTCTTGAGTACCTAGCACTCAGAGCCAAATGCCTTACCAACGTCTTATAAAGCGTGGCTTTAGTTTCTGTGGTTAACAGTCTTGATTTAAAATGTTTATTCAGCCCATAATAGCTTACCTTCTATTAGCAGCCAGAATTCTTCTTTCAATTTCTTTTCTGCAGTTATTCTCAGCATCGATAATGTCCGCAAATATTCGAAGCCTTTTACTCTTTCAAAATTATAGTCATCTATTAGTATATTTGAAATATTATCATTATTGCTTCCCACAGCCATAAACTTTGTTTTATTTTCATTTATAACAAGCCCCATACTCTTAGCTGATGATTCAAGTGCTGTAAAGGCAATACGTATTCGTTAAAACGCATAATAATCAACATCTTCAGCAAGGATTAAACCAAAAATGATTTGTTCCGGGGGGGGGGATGCGGCAGTCATCCATTTGGTTAAGATGTTCCAAGCGTTTTAGCCGAGATTGGGACAGTTGTTGAAATTGGTAGAGTTTTTAATAATCTCTGCTACCTCTGTAACTATCCTCGGAATATAATTCTGTTGCCTCGCCACAGTCCGTGTCTCGTCGAATAACATGTACTACTTTGATGTATAGCTGTGCTCGGCAACAGCTGATTTCTCCGTTTCGTTGTTCTTCTAGTGGCGGGTGTGTTCCTTCACCCTCGTGGCGAAAAGTTTGGTCTCCACAACGATATCTGTAAAACGAGGTTGTCAACCGAAAACAATGTCGTTATTAAAAGTTCTGACCGCGAAAGTCTAAGAGTGAATATTTACTTTTTTGTCCCTGCACTTCATTTGCGTTGTAAGCATAGAGGTATGGTTGTAAGCAAATCCATATTTGTAATGTAGTTACGGCGTATTAAAATATCGGTATGGAGAACCATACATGACTTCCATGTTCTAAGATTTATATTTAAAATCATTTTCGAAATGAAATATTTCCATAGAAAGTACTTCTTTCTACTTACTGCTTCAGTCTTAACCACAGTACTGTGGTCACTAACGTATACCACCCCACGTTATCGCACTCGATTTTTACTGATGATGGCAGTCGATGGCACTGCCGAAACGTCTGGTAAAATACTTCTTTGTTGTCGATAACGTAGTACACATATAAAAAATTACCCCCTCTCCCTTCAACTACCCTTTTCATTTATAGATATTTCATCTACCTCTCTACAGTGAATTATTATGACTTTCTTTTCAGGATACTTTATTTATCAAAATTAAGTACTTTACTCTTGTTAAAAGATAAAACGTTGCAGGTAAACTACCCATTTCCCTTAACCGATCTTCACTAGAATCAATAGGCCTTGAGTCCTCTACAACTCAGGTACACATGCAACAAATTATTTTGTTCTGTTTGAATTTGCGGCAGTTATCGTTTGCCATAGAAACAATTCTGCACACAGACACTTTTCGGAAAATGACTTTTCTTCATGTTTTGAGGGTAGTACAATCAGAATCAGCCCTTTTCTCGAACACGATTTTTTTTCGCCATCACCATACTTCCATTTCCTTATGGAACATGAAAGTAAAATTGGTGGCAAACGCCGCTTATGCGCAAACCGCTAAGGCCACCCAACTATCTAAGAATGAATCGAAGCCAGATGTTCGGTTCACAGGTAACCTAATACAATAATTTTTTGCTTCCTGCCATAAAACTTTATGTTGTGCTACTCACACATGCTCCTGCACATCCCACAAATTATTAGTAAAGAAAAAAAATGGTCCGAACGAAGATATAAGGAAGCCGCTTTTACTGTTACAAATAATAATTGCGTACGTCAGGTTAGCAGCGAAATTCCGAACATCTCACCGTTCCATTCGTAAAGCACTTTAGATAGAGTTGATAGGTATTTGTTAGAATTGTATTTACCACCTACTTTCACTTTCACTTTTACTTCTATCTTATGGATAATAAAATAAAAATAGAAATAGTTGTAAAAGAAGCACACTCTTTTGAAACACAATCTTTAAAATCTTTTAAAGGAAAACACAATCACAAAAACAAAACATAATTTTGGCATTTACTAAACAAATGATGTTTACGTTTATTCTTTATTGCAATAACAACATTTTTTTAATTCAGATTCAGGAGTAGACAAGCAACAGGAATCAATATTTACTTGTCCCCTTATAAAATGTATATAATATTTCCGCTGTATGATATGTATGCCATTGTTTTATAATAAAGGAATATATAAAGGAAAAATTGTAACCATACAGGTTCTGTATCCATGTGTATGTTAGGTTGAGATCAAGGGTTTTATGAAGAGCCAGCTTGTCTGTACTACCGTGACTGACCAGTCATCTTACTACTTGAAAAGTTTATTAAAATGGAAACATGTACTGTAAATATCAATTATTATAACAACAAATAAAAGATATAAATTGATCCTAAGTCTGAATCCATACAACCACCCAATACTGAGAAAAAATATTGGTTCCAAAGTGATTATTTTTTTCAACTGGACTCTAAGTTAGAGCTGAGAGAAGTAAATGTTTTGTACTCGACTTGTACAGTTGGACTTTCATAAGAAATATATACATTGCTTTGTCTTTTCCATAGTATCAGCTGAACGTACGAACGGGGTATAACTACAAAAAACGTGTAGGTTCTAGCCTAGTTGGAATGCTGATTGCATTTCTCTTGTTATACTCTGTACTTATAAAGCAATCAAACACAAAAATATAGTGAGCCTGTATTAATATGGGCTATGTTAAAATATATTAAGGAATTATGTAATATCGGTATGGAGAACCATACATGACTTCCATGTTCTAAGATTTATATTTAAAATCACTTTCGAAATGAAATATTTCCATAGAAACTACTTCTTTCTACTTATTGCTTCAGCCTTAACCACAGTACTGTGATCACTAACGTATACCACCTCACGTTATCGCATTCGATTTTCACTGATGATGGCAGTCGATGGCACTGCCGAAACGTCTGGTTTTGCAGAAAATATTGGACTACGCCCAAACAGCCCGGGAAGGAATTTTAACAGCAAACTACTTCTTTGTTGCCAATAACGTAGTACACATATACAAATTTTATCCCCTCCCCTTTCAGCTATAATTTTCATTTATAGAAAATTACCCCCACCCCGTTCAACTAGCCTCTTCATTTATAGATATTTAATCAACGTTTCTACAGTGGATTATTATGATCTTCTTATCAGGATACTTTATTTATCAATAGTAAGTACTTTACTCTTGTTAAAACATAAAACGTTGCAGGTAAACTACCCTTTCCCCGTAACCGATCTTCACCAAAATCAATAGACCTTGAGTATTCCACAGCTCAGGCACATATGCAAAAAATTATTTGATTCTGTTTGAATTTACGGCAGTTATCGTTCGTCATAAAAAATTACTCTTGTTAAAACATAAAACGTTGCTGATAAACTATCCCTTTCTGTTAACCGATCTTCGCCAAAATCAATATGCCTTGAGTGCTCTACAATATAGGGATGTATGCAAAAAATTATTTGATTCTATGTGAATTTGCGGCAGTTATCGTTCGTCATAGAAAAAAGTACCCTTGTTAAAACATAAAACGTTGCAGATAAACTACCCCTTTGCCGTAACCGATCTTCACCAAAATCAACACACCTTGAGTTCTCTTTAATTCAAAAAGGTATGGAAAAACGTAGTTGATTCTGTTTGAATGTGAGGCAGTTACCGTTCGTCATAGAAAACATTACCCTTGTTAAAACATACAACGTTGTAGAAAAACTACCCCATTCCCTTAACCTATCTTCACCAAATCAAAAGGCCTTATTTTCTCTACAATTATGCAAAAAGTTATTTGATTCTGTTTGACTTTACGGCAGTTATCGTTCGTCATAGAAAAAATTACCCTTGTTAAAACAAAACGTTGCAGGTAAACTACCCCTTTCTCTTAACCGATCTTCACCAAAATCAAAAGGCCTTGTTTTCTCTACAATTCAGGGATGTGTGCAAAAAATTATTTGATTCTGTTTGACTTTACGGCAGTTATCGTTCGTCATAGAAAAAATTACCCTTGTTAAAACATAAAACGCTGTAGGTAAACTACCCCTTTCCCTAAACCGATCTTCACCAAAAATAATGGGCCTTGAGTACTCTACAATTCAGGACTGTATGCAAAAAATTGTTTGATTCTGTTTGAATTTGCGCATGTTATCGTTTGCCATAGAAAAAAATTCTACACCAGATAGACAGATAGACACACAGACACTTTTCGGAAAATGACTTTTCTTCATTGTTTGAGGGTAGTACAGTCAGAATCAGCCGTTATCTCGAACACGATTTTTTTTCGCCACGACCATACTTCTATTTCCTTATGGAACATGGAAGTAAAAACTCTTGGAGGAATGAGTTCGAAGTTAAGAAGTTAACCAAGATTTATAGTGTTTTATTCCGACGGGGATCTGTGTTGTTCGGTTGAGAAAACTAGACACGTAACCTCAATACGTACGTATCACCTGACGTCTGCGACTGTGTGCAGTATTTGCAGAGTGTGGCATATGACAAAGACGGAGGGAAGTTGCACTTATTCAGCATAACGATGTTGTCTTTAGACGGCAGTAGAGGATCTCATTAAAACGGCTACACGAGCTGGCTTCACAAAATCAGTTATAGTGTACGCTAGTATGGAACTGACATGTCTCGCTTATGAAACTCTAGATACGATAAGTTATTTTCAGAGAACCCGCAGTATTCAAAACACAGTCTGTATCCAAAAGGGTTGGGGTGAAATATTTGTGACCCAGTTTACGTCTGCTGTGACCTATTTGGTTTATCTCCGTTCAATCTTACCCCCAAATTCGCTATTGATTTGTACGTCTGCAGTATCAGGTCTGTTTGTGACTTTGTTCCAGTAGCGTAGCTAGGCTTTTCGTATGATGAGTTACAGATGATGACGGCGGTTATTGAGCGAGTGCGGGTGTAATTATTGTGTAAAATGATAACTAGCCTGTAATGCTTTGCATAAGTAAGGTAACTGTCCCCTTCACTTCGAGAACAGACCCATCCACATTTTCGTGGGCAGTTGGAAAGACGTCTAGCCCGACAGAGTTAGCGACTCCCTAATCCTCCTTGGTTACACCACTGCTTAGTGCAGGCTAACGTACACTTCAAGGAGAATCTATTGTAAACCTGATTCACTATTCCTGTGCAGTATTTAGATACAGTTACCTTTATTTAGGAATGGGGGGGGTACGTTCCAAACTTTTACCGTTGACGATTTTGTCATCGTCTCTGACAACGACCGTGGACAATTTTGTTGTCGAAGCGTTCATGCAAGTGGTTCTACATTTCAGCGACTCGCTTCTTCGCGAAGCCTACTCTCAGAATACCCACCAATTCGTGTCAAATATTTCACATTGGTAATAACTTTGAAAACACTGAAACATAGCTAAAAGTCTTGTTAGATAACATTGAAAACTTATGTTTTTACAACTTTATCAAATTTTGTTGCTTCCCTGCTATGGTTGCTACAACCAAGTTGTAGGAAGAACTTGATAATGGTTGCGAAACCGAAAGGCCTCGTTCGAGGAAAAAGTGTATATAGCAGGGAAGCAACAAAATTTGATAAAGTTGTTATGAAGACTGCTAACTTAGAGAAAATAACTGATTATGTTTTTAGTTCCATGTTCCGTAAGAAAATGGAAGTATGGTGATCACGAAAAAAATCATGTTCGAGATAAAGGCTGATTCTGATTGTACTACCCTCAAAACATGAAGAAAAATCATTTTCTGAAAAGTGTCTGTGTGTAGAATTTTTTTTATGGGGACGAGAACTGCCGCAAATTCTAACAGAATCAAATAATTTTTTGCATATGTGCCCAAATTGTAGAGGACTCAAGGCCTGTTGATTTTGGTGAAGCTCGGTTAGGGAGGAGGTGTAGTTTACCTGCAACGTTTTACGTTTTAACAAGAGGAAAGTTCTCAAAAATTAATTTAAACTTTTTCAAACAATGGTAATTGTTAAAAATAAAATAATTTTGTTGTCAGGCAACCAGGTTGTTCGGTTAGGAGGGAGGTGTAGTTTGCCTCCATTGTTTTGTGTTTTAACAAGAGTAAAATACTTAATTTTAACAAATACGTGCCCCGAAAATAAAGTCATATTAGTCCACTGTAAAATGGTAAATGAGATAATTGTAAATGGAGCGGGTAGTTGATGGGGGAGGGCGTGATTTTTTGAAAATTGCTGTGTTGAAATCAAGTAAAATACGAATATTTAATTTTGAAGGATAAGACACCTTAGCAATTACATATGATAAAAATATTACTCTATGAAAGTCTAAATATCATTACTGGTGGGGATAGGTTGATGAGGAGGGATGATTATCGGCTAGTTCAGTTTCTTAAAAGTACCTGATTTTTGTTTCTTAAAAGTACCTGATTTTTGTAGATAAAGTAACTCGAAAATAACGTTATATTAAACGACTACCCCATAATAACAAAAATATCTGTAAATAGTGAAAATAGTTTGAGAGTGGGCGATTTTTTTGTAGAAATTGTCGAATCGAATCAAATAAATGATTTTAAATATAAATCTTGGAACGTGGAAGTCATGTATGGTTCTCCATACCGACATTGCTGTTTTTGGTGGGAAGAATGTGACATAATCTTTTGCTACCCGTTTAAAATATTGATCAGATGTTTTAAGTTTGCTATGCAAGTTGCATTTTCTGGCGTCGAAATTTGCCCCAAGTTTTTTTCACTCATTTATACGGGTTCGGTGGAATTATCTGAAGTTTGAAAGGAGATACGAATTCCACGGAATAAATTTTACTTGGGGATGTACCTCTTATCTGTTAAAAAATATGAGGAAACAGCGTATTGAATTCCTGATCACACAGACATCCTGTACGCACGCAGTAGACCGCGGTCTAACGGCCCAGCAGATAATTCCATTAACAATGTTGACTCCGGCCGTGAAAACCTAAGGAATTCTAAATGACGTGATTAGTTTAAAAGCTGCGTAATTAAAGGTTATCGCCGTATTATGTAGGTTGAAGGTGAATTATATAGTATCAGTACAGTAACAAACGACTAAGTGATACTGTGCGTACTAGTCGTTGAATCCAGTTGTAAAACTAAAGAAATTATTGTACATATTTTTTGTAAATTGAATAAGTTTATTACCACTTCTTGTATTTACGTGCTCATCAAATAGCCTTAACAGACATGAGAAAATTTTGGCCATGGATTGCACACATTTTACGTCTGAATACTGCGGCAGATTTTAAAATATTAGATTGTACTGAAACTAAAGTAGTTTAGATCCGAATTGTACAGGTAGGTGTAGGCCTACTGTTGCTAATCTTATATGTCGGGTGATCCTCATTTCTTCTGGGTGGCGTATATTAAGACAGTTTGCGTGACGTACAAGAAAGAATCAGGACACTCGTAATCTTGTCGTTGCATTTATCATCATCGTCTTCTTCTTCATCAAGGATTAAATAAAAAATAGTTTGTTCCGGTGCCAAGCAGATAGACTAGAGGTAGTCACTCCAATGCTTCTTCAGGCGCCCCACACGTGTCCATCCTTTCGGCTTATTGTTTGGGGAGACGGCAGTCATCCATTCGGTTAGTATGTTCCGACCAATTTAGCCTATATCGGGCAATCCTTTCAAATATACTCACGATATTCGGTTCCCGCCGTACGTGGGCATGTCTTTTGAGGTCTTGGAAGAGTATATCCTGCCACGTGACTGAGAATCGTTCCATTTATATTAGTGTATTTGATTGTGATTAGTCGTATTCTCATTTATTGATAATAAAACGAATAATGTAAAAATAGAAATGGGAGTTAATTTATATAATTAAAAAAGTGAGTGGCAGCTGTCCGCCAGTTCATCCCAGAATTGGAATAGTCAGTGTCTCTACCACAGTCCTGGGGTGAATCGGCAGACATTTGCCAAACACGTTTTTGACACTGAAGGTGGGGCCGAAACGTCAGTCCACAACAACTGTCGCCCACGGCTTAACAGCCCGGGTAGTATAGTAATTTTAACAATGCTGACGGCGGCTGTGAAAACTTAAGAACTTGCAAAGAAAATATTTAATCGTAAATAAGTAAACGGAGGTTATACACATTTAACATATCTTACTACATATAGCTTTAACGGTACAGTCTTTATTGTGTCAGTATAATAATGAAGAATAAGCAAATTTGTATATTTCCGTAAAATCTTCAGTGTGAAACATGCGTTTGTTCTGCCTCAGCCACTTAAGTGGGAATGTCCGCATCGAGCTCAAAACACTTAAACGTAACTTTGAATAACAGATGCAATTAATTACGTATGAAGGACGAAGTATAGAACAAGCCGTCTGTTATGGGATGGAAGGAAATATACTTGATCTTGTAATGTGATGAAAATAAAAGAAGAATAGTGCAAATACGTATATTCCATTTAAAAAATGAATTGAAGTGTTCTGTACGTTTATTAATGAGCCAGTGAAACAGTTTTTCGTAGGTGTCTCCTGCAAGACCATTCTCAGTTAAAATAATATTATTGATTTACTATTTAAGTAAACAGAGCAATCATTTAAATTGGTGTTCCAAGATAACTCGGCCGCGGGCCACCAACCAGTTGTAATTCGCTGGTGTGTGATAAAGACGCGCGTGTTCGGCCCAATACGGTCATGATACGTTGAGATATGGTCACGTTACGGATAACGTAGGTAACCCGTACTGTGCGGAATTCTCAGGCAGTAGAGCGGAAACATACGCAGCGGCGACATTTCCCGTTTGTTATTCGTAGAGTAACCTTCCGTGTTAATTAAACCGTCGAGTTTTGTTTTTCTGTAATTTGCATACATAGTAGCGTAGGTACATGATGTTTGGCAGTGCCGCGCTGGGTTAATGACACAGTTTCGTTACTTTATACTTTGATCTAGTTAATAGTTCCGCTTCGCAAAGACCTCTTTGACGTCTCTTGTTTAAACAGGTTAATACTCATATTTTGAGTGTTGGAAGTTCCTCTCATCGAAGAGGACTGGTTAAGTGCTCGGCAGAGTAGCATCAGTGAAAAAGGTTTGCGAAAAAGTTTTTAGGTAGTTTTTATAGAATCTGAGAACTGCATATTTAACTGACGCATTGATGCGTTTTTTACTTCCACGTTCCGTAAGGAAATGGAAGGTATGGTAAAAAATCGTGTTCGAGATTCTGATTGTTCTACTCTCAAAACATGAAGAAAAGTCATTTTCCGAAATATGTGTGTAATGTAGATTTTTTCTAGGGCTAACGATAACTGCCGCAAATTCAAACAGAATCAAATAATTTTTTGCATATGTGACCGAGTTGTAGAGGACTCAAGGCCTATTGATTTTGGTGAAGATCGGTTAAGGGAAAGGGGTAGTTTACCTGCAACATTTTACGTTTTAACAAGAGTAAAGTACTTAATTTTGATAAATAAAGTATCCTGAAAAGAAGGTCGTAGTAATCCACTATAGAAAGGTAGATGAAACGCCTATAAATGGAAAGGGGGTAATTGAAGGGGGAGGGGTTCATTTTTACTTCCATGTTCCATAAGGAAATGGAAGTATGGTGATGGTGAAAAAAATCGTGCAAGGGATAAGGGCTGATTCTGATTGTACTACCCTCAAAACATGAAGAAAAGTCATTTTTCGAAAAGTGTCTGTGTGTAGAATTTTTCTATGACAAACGATAACTGCCGCAAATTCAAACAGAATCAAATAATTTTTTTCATACAGTCCTGAATTGTAGAGGACTCAAGGCCTATTGATTTTGGTGAAGATCGGTTAAGGGAAAGGGGTAGTTTACCTGCAACGTTTTATGTTTTAAGAAGAGTAATTGTTTCTATGACGAACGATAACTGCTGCAAATTCAAACAAATCAAATAATTTTTTGCATACGTCCGTGAATTGTAGAGGACTCAAGGCCTATTGATTTGGTGAAGATCAGTTAAGGGAAAGGGGTAGTTTACCTGCAACGTTTTACGTTTTAACAAGAGTAAAGTACTTGAAAATTCATTTAAACTTTTTCAAACAATGGTAATTGTTAAAAATAAAATAATTTTGTTGCCAGGCAATGAAAATATAATTTTTCAATTTTAATTTAAATCATGTATGAGTGAAAATATATCGTTTCTGACAGGCAAGCATATCTCAATTATGTAAGGTTCACGTTTCCAAAGTTTTATTACTATGGTTACCGCAATAAAAAGGCAGGCACCACACACACACACACACACACACACAATTCGCGTTATTTATGGCTTCACTCATGTTTATTTTCTTAAATGGAAAGTGCCGAAACCCACACCAACGCAACGCGTGCAACCCGAAAAGGTGTCCAGCGTGGACAACGATTTGCTTCCTGTGGATCGCTGGCCATTGTAACTGCACGTGTTTACAGAGGAACGTTTCATAGACAGATATTTCGTCTTTAGGTAATGAACCCTCTGCAAGATGCTCAGGGTCCGTGAGAGACGGAGCGCTCCTTTTTTTTGACTGTTTGTTCTGTGAAACGTACACTGTAGATTCGCAGCTTTACTCTGAGTAACGCTCCATAGGGAATGTTGAAAATTTTTGTCCACGGTGTACCCTCATACACACTAAAACCTGCTCTAATGTTTTGATTACGGACATCATAATATTAAAACTTTGGAAACTTGAGCACTACTTAATGGAGATCAAACATTAACTTTCACAAGCCATTAATTTTATGCATATTTTTATGTGTACTACATTATCGGCAAAAAAAGAAGTAGTTTGTTGTTAAAATTTCTTCTCGGGCTGTTTGGTATTATAAAAAACCAGACGTTTCGATAATGCCATTGCCTGCCATCATCAGTGAAAATTGAATGGGCTAACTGGAAGTGGTATACGGTAGTGACCACAGTACTGTGGTTAAAGCTGAAGAAAGAAGTAATTTCTGTGGAAATATTTTATTTCGAAAATGATTTTAAATATAAATCTTAGAACATGGAAGTCATGTATATGTGTATTACGTTATCGGCAACAAAGAAGTAGTTTCTATGGAAATATTTCATTTCAATTTGTCAAACATAAAACTCGATTAAAGGGAACACACCTAACTTGTTAGAAATTATCGAACCGAATTGAAGTAAATAATTTCAAATATTGTAATTATCCTTGTATGTGTGGCCTCTGTCGTGTTATTCTGCCACACGTTGGATGCGTCAATTTGTAATGACGACGTGTTAACGGCTACCGTTTTACTCTGCAAAATGTAAATAATGTACAATTTGTGTGTAATGAGTGTCTTCTCGATCCGTAGTTCAAATGCGGGCAACTTCTGTATATTTCGTTCGTTGCGAACGTACGAATAACCAGGTCTTGATGTTCACTAGGGGTGAGAAAGTCCCGGTGGCGCCAAATTGTTTTCTTAAAACAATTAAAATAAAATTCAAAAGCGTATGACCAGCACAGCTCAGGCAGTTTGAGTAATTCAAATATTTCCGCCAGCTAGGCTCACTGTAGCACACAGCAGTTCGATGCGTGGGCTGTGTAAATCGTCAGTCATCTGCTAAAATGTACATAAAATATTGTGCACCTCCTAATGAAATTATAACACCGTGGTTACACTCAATACTTACACATTTTTTATTAGTGATTATTATTCATTTAATACAAATTATTCTAATACAAATGCTCCGGTTATTTATATGAGACAATTACAGGGTTTGACAATCGATATTTGAATTGATACCAGACGTTTAATGATGGCGTCTGTTAAAAATTGTATACAAATTATTAATGTCGTTTGTCATAGGATCTTGAGGTTACGTTCAAAGGATTACAAATGTTTTAAAAACAATAAAAATACACACCTTTACATCAAGTAAACTTAACTAACATATTGTGTAGGTAGAATTTGTTTAGCGCAGTGTAGTAAAAGTGTTTACAAGTTATGGATCATTAACAACAGTTTATATTGGTTAGTTTATAAATTGTCAGTGACTTAAATTTCTTTTTAATCTTTGAAAGTAATGAATTTCAGTTCAGTGAGATTTCGACCTTTAGTGAGATAATTAACGTGAGTTTATTTATATATTTCGGGTAATTTAAGAGGTACTTATCACTTCCGTAGTTATGGCGAATTCATACGATCTGTTATTCATGGGTTATACTATAATCTTCTTTAATTTTCTGGATTCAGGACATCAGGCATCTTTTTCAGTTTAACTGGTAGTAATTTATTTTCTTTTTTTGTTAATTTGGCCTCAACTTCAATAACATGGCTCCAGTCTTTATTTTATGTCTTGGCATACACTTAGTAATAACTTTTTCTGATATTTTCTATGTTTTAATGGACAATTTTGGTCACTCGAAAATTAGCGTCTATCTCATTAAAGCGTCATACATTCAGTGAAAAAATCTAACGGTATTTTTGGCTTGTTACTCCACAGTTTCCATGGTAACGTAATTATTCTACCTGGTCGATCTCAAAATAAACCCATTGTTATCAAACTTTGACTTTTTGTTTAATTTGAATAAATATTTTATAATGGCTATATTTACTTGGGGATAATTTCAATGGTCGTAATCTTTACATAGATGTTCCTATTTTCTTTCAAAGATTAGTTTGATATCTTACAAGATTGGTCTAAGCCATGTATTAATGTTTTAGTCCAAAATGGATAATATTATGCTAATACATAATTTACTTATTTCTAAGTTTTAATATAATTCTGCCATGTTCCCTTTCGTTACACATAATTACTATATTTTGCCTATTATTTCTTATAAAGGTATTGCTATTATTTTCTTTATAAATTCCTTACTTACTTAAAACATACTAACATATTACTGTAAAACTATTTCTTTTGGTATTTATTGCCTTAAACATTAAGCCAATAACTTCTTTCTTTAAATTAACAAATGAACAAATTTGGTGAGTGTTATATCTACACCATCTCTTTTATAACAGTAACCACCCTGGTGATTTTATACTGAGATAATATTTTTTCTGTTTTTTATATTCACAATTATTCTGTGCCTTTCAGTCTAATATACTTAACTTAATTGCTCATTTAACATGTGCTTATATTTTGGGTTTGTCACACTTGTTTCACTCTTTTTTCTTAAGATTATATGCTGTTTATTTTATTACACTTATCACTTCACTGTTCATCTTTGTCACTCCCTACCTATCTCTAATTACCCTTATATTTCTCACGATCTCACTATTATTACAAAGTTTTTGTATCTAATGAGTTCATGTCTCTTTTGTTAACTTCAGACTGTCACATATCATTTTATAATATGCAAACAACATGGTATTGTAAATACATCTTTCAAACAAAACATAACTTTGTATATATTGTCATTAAAGTGATAAAAATTGGTCTGAAATGTCATAATTAGTAATAATAACAACAATTTAATAATGTTAAAATATATTGTGTTAATTGAAACATACTACATCTGTAGCAACAGCAATAATATTAGCGAATACATAAACTCTCCAAAACCTTATACTTTCAAACATATAATGCTGAAATAATATACATACTGCTGAAATAATCTTAGTAAAAGTTCCAAAGTATATAGTAGACTATACAATTTGTTCTCTGATTGAACCACGCACACATTTCTATTCCCTGTCTGTATGAGTGTAATTTTAAACATAACTTATTAACAATAATAAAAAATTATTCTCTTTTAAAACAATCTTGTGAGTTAATTGTTATGGCCATGTAATTTTTTATTTTATTTTCCTTTTTTCTTCACTGTCTTCTTGTCTCGCTTTACTTTGGTTAATATCTGGCCAATCTCTGGGGTTGGGTCAATGTCAGTTGTGTGTCAGTCTAGTTCGTATTTTCTTGTTTTGTGACCACCTTTGGTTGTATTCTTCCTCCTTCACTATAGATTATATTTACTACTTTCATTCTCGTTATCATTTATCTATCAAAATATATGGTTTCTTGGCATTTTTTACATACTTTTTTATATCAAATGTGATCAGGGTTTGGCAATGTTATATAATGCCCTTCCACCAAAATTGATCATTTTATAAAACGTGAATTTGAGTTTGATGAAATTATCAATTGTATCGTATCAAATTTTTTTTATTTTATTTTTTTTTTCAATTTCTCCTGCTTCTCATTCATTTTTTATAATTAATTCTGTATCCTTTAATTCCATTCTTCTTAGTTTTTTCTTCATTATCTTCTCATATTGCGAACTGGCTTATTGACTTTTTATTATAACTTATTCCCTATAAATCTTATTTTTCATCAAAACTACTCTTATACTGATATCAGGGGAACATCATCCCTGCTCAGTAAAATGATTGCTGGTTCATTCCACAGACAATCTCAATTAATACTTCTTAAATATAGTCAACTCGTGACTCAAAATAACAATAATAATAATCATAATCATAATATTTGTTGGGAATTTTTTACTTTTATACTTCATTATAGCTCAGTTCGAGTCATATATTGTTTCATCTTTCTTTATAGATACTATTTGAAGCATTGTTTTTTATTGATACAATTCACATTTTTATTCATTTTTAATTACTCTTTGTTTCATCTCATTTCACATTATAACTCTTAGAACGTTTATTTCATTTATATTGTTTTGTGATCATTGGTTTGGGTAATTTTACTTCCCCTCTTTCTAAATAGTTGTGGAAGCTGATCATTTTGATTGATATTTTTTTTTTTTTTTTTTTTCATAATTTTTAAATATCATAGTAAGTTATGGCTTCTTACTAGTTAGGAATTTTTTGTAGCTTATTCCTTTACAGTATGTTATGCTTTTTATGCCTCATTTTTTGGCTAAATATTATGGTAATTTAACCTTATTTTGGAGGAATGTTTTGTAACTACACTCCTCTATTGTTAATTTTTATTTAAATATTGTAGTAAGTTGGTTGCTCTTACTTTATCTGAATGCCTTGTGACTTTTATCTCCCCATTTTTACTTGTTCTAAAATATTATTAAGATATTTGGGTAAGCTTTTCTTACATATCTTTTTTGATTTTTTACAATTTTTTATTCATCATAATGGTTTCTCTAATGCTTAGTGTAAGCTGTACTTACGAATGTTTTGGAATTTTGACATTCTTTAGAGATCTTTTCTTTATGACATTGGCAGACTTGTTTGTTTGTCACTTTATTTTTTTTTTTATTTCTTTATTTAAAGTATTTTTGTTGGTTTTTTACTTTAAATTGTTTTTTACAGTTATTGCTGATTGTCATAATATTTCTTAATTGAGGCTTGATTGTATACCCCCTTTATTTTCTTGGTGACGGGGTGAGTGATCTCGTAAGTGTTATTGCCCTTGTCTTTTGTTATAGTGTATGGTCCCACGTATAATAATAGTAACTTTCTAGTGATGCCTTCTATGGAGCTGGGTAGTTCTCTGTTTTTTAACAGTACCCTTTCGCCTACCTCGTACTTAATAGTCTTTTTCTGGTTCTTAGCGTATTTATTCTTTTGTTGCTCTACCTTTTCGGCTATTCTGTTATAGAATCTTTTTTTTCTCGAATTGATATTCGGTGTTGGTGGGAAATTGGATCATATCAGTTATCTCTCTAGGCGGTGGCCGCTCAAACATCATTGTATATGGGGTAGCTTCCGTAAAGTCGTGGTAAGCTAAGTTTATAAATTCTTCAGTGGATTTGATTATTCTTCTTTCTTCAGTAGTTTTGGTTATTCTTCGATCAAATCGTCCCTTATATTTTTCAAATAATTAGTACATATTATTGTGATCTTCTTGTCATGTGTTGTCTTATATTCACCCAGAGATTGGTCCAGTGATGGGCTGTCCGCAGTTTTCACTGGCCTTAAGCGTTTAAATGAGGGTTGACCTCATTGCCCCCAACATCAGTAGTGTTTGATGGTTGGTTAGCGTTCGGCTCCTGTTGATTATTCCGGTTATCCACGCTGTGCCTGTGATCTTCTTCGAATGGGTAACTTCTCGTATCGGGTACCTGGTTATAGTACGTTCGCCGATAGTTAGATGAGGGATAGTTTCTTCTGGGGCTCCTTTGCCTTTGCCCCCTTATGTAATTTACCTGTGGCCGGTATCCTGGATTATTGTTCTGATTACTGTTGTTTCCAGGGCGATAATTGTTGTTGTAACCATTCGACGGGAAATTACCCCTGTGGTTGTTCCTGAAGTTGTTATTATGGTTTCCACTTCTGTTAAAATTTCTGGGCGCGTTATTGCCCCGTGTGTTCCCTTGGTAATTGTTAGGGTTATTTACCGGTGGTTTATTATCTCCCTGTTGATTCTGTGACAATTGTCCCTCATTGGTTCGATTATTTCTGAAACTGTACCCTCTATTTTTCCTGTACTGCCACTCATGTTCATGGCTTTCCAGTAAGCTAGCCATATCTTGGATGGTCTTTACCTGGCTGTACATCCGTGCCTTTTGGATGGCGTCGTCGTAGTGGTAAGATAATTGTATTACCAGACACTCTTCAGGTATACGTGGCTCCAAATTCCTGGCCATGCAGATTTTTCCCAAGAAGTAGGAGGTAAGGGATTGTCCATTCTGGTTTTCATACCTTCCATTGCTCAGGTTATTACGGACCATATTCTGAGTTGACTCAGACCAGTATTTAGCCTTGAACTGAGTCTTAAAGTCTTGAAGGTTTTGGATGTCTGGTCGAGTGGCAGTCCACCAGTTGTCGTATGTCTCCTTGAACATTTCGTCCAACATCCCTCTTATTGTAGTCCATCGAGTCTCTCGATTCTTGATGATTAACTCTTCTACCCTCTTCAAGAATTCAATAGGGTTTCTTTTATAATTACGGAAATTGATGGTATCTCTGTTGTCTGTGTTCATGACATGATTATTATTACATGGTCGGTCACGCCAGGCATCCACTTCTTCCCGTAATGACTTCTATTCTGCGCATTTCGTCAATCCTCTGTTGGTTTTTGTCTACTTTGCTATCTACTTTATTTAAGTTACTGTAAACTCCTTCCATTCGTTCTCCCAAGTCTGTTCGTACAGCTGCTACCTCTTTCTGGTTTTCTTCCCGGACTTGGTGTATGTCCTGGTCTATCTGGGTACATCTTCTGACTGTTTCTTCATGACCTTCCTCAATTCTTCTCTTATTTTCTCCTTCGAGACGGTTCATTTTATCGAGTACTTCCTTGCGGACTCCAGAAACATTTTCGTTGGTCTTCTCTAGCTTCTCCAACGTTTCCTCTAATTTGTCGTTGATTTCCGTAACCTGCTATTTTGCTTCTTCTCGGTACTCCATTAATTGGTGTGCCATCTGTAGCTTCATTTCTTCTTTATTTTTCTCGTGGTCCTCCTTCAGCTGTTCCCTCAATTCTTCCTTCAATTCTTCGCTTCTTTGCTGAATTTCCTCCAGCAATCGTTGTTGTAGTATTTCATTATTTTGGTTGACTGTTTTCCTCAATTCTTCCTTAGTACTCACTATTTTTTCATTAATTGACTCAAACTTCTTGTCCAATTTTTCCTCTATTTTCTCCTCCTGTTTTTTGAAATTTTCATTGGTTTCTTTCTTCATGCCGTCGAATTTATTGTTCATCTCCTTCAAGCTCTCCTCATTCTTGTCGAATTTATTGTTCATCTCCTTCAAATTATTGTTCATCATTTCCATTAATTTTAGTATGTTCGGGTCTCCTCTAAATTCTCCCTTGTCGCCCGCCTGTAATTCCGTTTCTTCGTCTTGGCTTGGTTCTGTTGTAGTTATTATTGTCTCCACTTCTTCAATCGGTGTTCCTTCCTCTTCTTCCCCTCTGTTTTCTTCCATCTCCTTCTCCTTTGCCAATTTTTTCGACACTCCTCTGGTGTGCATTTTGTAATCTTTCGTAATCGCCGCTAGAATTTATAGGGTTTAATTGTATAAATTCTTTATTATTCTAGCCCCACGTTGGGCGCCAATTTGTAATTATCCTTGTATGTGTGGCCTCTGTCGTGTTATTCTGCCACACGTTGGATGCGTCAATTTGTAATGACGACGTGTTAACGGCTACCGTTTTACTCTGCAAAATGTAAATAATGTACAATTTGTGTGTAATGAGTGTACGTGTCTTCTCGATCCGTAGTTCAAATGCGGGCAACTTCTGTATATTTCGTTCGTTGCGAACGTACGAATAACCAGGTCTTGATGTTCACTAGGGGTGAGAAAGTCCCGGTGGCGCCAAATTGTTTTCTTAAAACAATTAAAATAAAATTCAAAAGCGTATGACCAGCACAGCTCAGGCAGTTTGAGTAATTCAAATATTTCCGCCAGCTAGGCTCACTGTAGCACACAGCAGTTCGATGCGTGGGCTGTGTAAATCGTCAGTCATCTGCTAAAATGTACATAAAATATTGTGCACCTCCTAATGAAATTATAACACCGTGGTTACACTCAATACTTACACATTTTTTATTAGTGATTATTATTCATTTAATACAAATTATTCTAATACAAATGCTCCGGTTATTTATATGAGACAATTACAGGGTTTGACAATCGATATTTGAATTGATACCAGACGTTTAATGATGGCGTCTGTTAAAAATTGTATACAAATTATTAATGTCGTTTGTCATAGGATCTTGAGGTTACGTTCAAAGGATTACAAATGTTTTAAAAACAATAAAAATACACACCTTTACATCAAGTAAACTTAACTAACATATTGTGTAGGTAGAATTTGTTTAGCGCAGTGTAGTAAAAGTGTTTACAAGTTATGGATCATTAACAACAGTTTATATTGGTTAGTTTATAAATTGTCAGTGACTTAAATTTCTTTTTAATCTTTGAAAGTAATGAATTTCAGTTCAGTGAGATTTCGACCTTTAGTGAGATAATTAACGTGAGTTTATTTATATATTTCGGGTAATTTAAGAGGTACTTATCACTTCCGTAGTTATGGCGAATTCATACGATCTGTTATTCATGGGTTATACTATAATCTTCTTTAATTTGCTGGATTCAGGACATCAGGCATCTTTTTCAGTTTAACTGGTAGTAATTTATTTTCTTTTTTTGTTAATTTGGCCTCAACTTCAATAATATGGCTCCAGTCTTTATTTTATGTCTTGGCATACACTTAGTAATAACTTTTTCTGATATTTTCTATGTTTTAATGGACAATTTTGGTCACTCGAAAATTAGCGTCTATCTCATTAAAGCGTCATACATTCAGTGAAAAAATCTAACGGTATTTTTGGCTTGTTACTCCACAGTTTCCATGGTAACGTAATTATTCTACCTGGTCGATCTCAAAATAAACCCATTGTTATCAAACTTTGACTTTTTGTTTAATTTGAATAAATATTTTATAATGGCTATATTTACTTGGGGATAATTTCAATGGTCGTAATCTTTACATAGATGTTCCTATTTTCTTTCAAAGATTAGTTTGATATCTTACAAGATTGGTCTAAGCCATGTATTAATGTTTTAGTCCAAAATGGATAATATTATGCTAATACATAATTTATTTATTTCTAAGTTTTAATATAATTCTGCCATGTTCTCTTTCGTTACACATAATTACTATATTTTGCCTATTATTTCTTATAAAGGTATTGCTATTATTTTCTTTATAAATTCCTTACTTACTTAAAACATACTAACATATTACTGTAAAACTATTTCTTTTGGTATTTATTGCCTTAAACATTAAGCCAATAACTTCTTTCTTTAAATTAACAAATGAACAAATTTGGTGAGTGTTATATCTACACCATCTCTTTTATAACAGTAACCACCCTGGTGATTTTATACTGAGATAATATTTTTTCTGTTTTTTATATTCACAATTATTCTGTGCCTTTCAGTCTAATATACTTAACTTAATTGCTCATTTAACATGTGCTTATATTTTGGGTTTGTCACACTTGTTTCACTCTTTTTTCTTAAGATTATATGCTGTTTATTTTATTACACTTATCACTTCACTGTTCATCTTTGTCACTCCCTACCTATCTCTAATTACCCTTATATTTCTCACGATCTCACTATTATTACAAAGTTTTTGTATCTAATGAGTTCATGTCTCTTTTGTTAACTTCAGACTGTCACATATCATTTTATAATATGCAAACAACATGGTATTGTAAATACATCTTTCAAACAAAACATAACTTTGTATATATTGTCATTAAAGTGATAAAAATTGGTCTGAAATGTCATAATTAGTAATAATAACAACAATTTAATAATGTTAAAATATATTGTGTTAATTGAAACATACTACATCTGTAGCAACAGCAATAATATTAGCGAATAAATAAACTCTCCAAAACCTTATACTTTCAAACATATAATGCTGAAATAATATACATACTGCTGAAATAATCTTAGTAAAAGTTCCAAAGTATATAGTAGACTATACAATTTGTTCTCTGATTGAACCACGCACACATTTCTATTCCCTGTCTGTATGAGTGTAATTTTAAACATAACTTATTAACAATAATAAAAAATTATTCTCTTTTAAAACAATCTTGTGAGTTAATTGTTATGGCCATGTAATTTTTTATTTTATTTTCCTTTTTTCTTCACTGTCTTCTTGTCTCGCTTTACTTTGGTTAATATCTGGCCAATCTCTGGGGTTGGGTCAATGTCAGTTGTCTGTCAGTCTAGTTCGTATTTTCTTGTTTTGTGACCACCTTTGGTTGTATTCTTCCTCCTTCACTATAGATTATATTTACTACTTTCATTCTCGTTATCATTTATCTATCAAAATATATGGTTTCTTGGCATTTTTTACATACTTTTTTATATTAAATGTGATCAGGGTTTGGCAATGTTATAATATAAATCATAGAACATGGAAGTAATGAATAGTTCTCCATACCGATGTTTGCTCATTTACAATACCGAGTGAATAAGAAAGCGGTCAGCAGATGTTTTTACTTGAGCTACGAATTGTCGGCGTCATCTCGACTGATTCACATTGCATTTGAGAAAACTTTTCGGTTCTAAGTGTTACACATTCACCGCCTTTGCTTTCGTTAGTCACCCAGCCTACCTGAGCTTTTAAGAAACTATAACTTTGTCTGTTTACTGACTGTTTTGTGAATATGTTGTAGTTTGTAAAGTTGCCGTAGTTTAAATTCGATGTAGATGTTTTTTGGCGTCCCCGGAGCACGTGACCACGTACTTAGTTCTGTGTTCCATATTTCATCCGTTACAAAGAAAAACACAATCTTTCTACACACAAGAGTTGAAATGTCTCGATAGAAATCTACTGAGAAAGTGTTTGGCCAAGTCGGGTAATGAGGACGGCACCTCGACAAGCGAGCCAAAGAAATTTGGACGTAAATGGATTAATTAATAACGCAGGCGGTGTGGATTTATTAACGTCTCTGAAATAAGATGGTTAGCACACGTATATCGAATGCAGTGGATTAGAGGTATACGAAGAATACAGAAGTCAGATTAGAAGCGTGTCCGGAGATGGCTGCAGCATGTGGTGAAAAAATTGCAAGGCACGAACATTGCAAACTGGAAAATAGCAGCGATCAATGGTAGGGGTTGGGGCACAGTAGTTAAGATGGCCAGAAATTTGCATAAGGTTCTAATAGCAAAATACGAAGAATAAGATATATGTGGACGTATCCCGATCGTTGTCAACTTATCCCTCCTCGATATCAGTTACTCCATATAGTATAGGCCTATGTTGCTGTAGAGCATTTCAACTAGGCCATTGCTAGTAGGTATACATCGCCTTTCAGAGACATAAGTATAATAACGTATGTTGTTTACAACTTTGTCATAGACTGTTTTACGTCACTATGGTTTAACAATCTACAACTAGATTCCCGCGTAGAATGATGTGGGAAGTTGCTGGGTCGAATTGCGATTTTATTTATTACACGTTTTGCGCATCCTCACTAGTAGGGGGAAAATGGTGGTTCTGACCCACAAAGGAATGCCGCCTTTCTTAAAAAACATAAAAAAACGATAAAAAACATGATCTAAGAGATGACGCCGCCACCGCTGGACCCGCAGCATCCCGATGGACCACAGCATCCGCGAATTTCCGCGAATAAATTTTTTTATTTGGTTTTTTTATTTTTTTAATTAAATTGATTTGCATATCAAGGGGGTGGGATGAGGTTCAATGGACCACAGCATCCGTGAATATAATTTTTTATTTTTTTAAGAAAGCTGATTTGCATATCAGGGGGTGGTGTTGGGTGGAAGGTTTTTTTATTTCATATCAGTGGGTGGTGGTGGGTGGGGGGTGGTTCCAACTCGATGCATTATAGTGTATATTAAAATATATGATCAGGTGTACCAACCTTGCATGAGTTCAAATTTGTCGTGTGTTATAATGTATATTAAATTTATATGAGCAGGGTTGTCAACATTTTTTTCTCTTCTGTGGTGGGAAATTCAAACTATATGATCATAATTGATACTCTCTCTCTCTCTTTCTCTCTATATCTCTCTCTCTCTCTCTCACTGTATGTATATGAAATTAGAAAGTTTATATTTATTCGACAAATATTAACGTCCTCTCTCTCTCTCTCTCTCTCTCTTGTTTCAACTGTGTCAACGTCCTCTCTCTCTCCCCCCCCCTCTCTCTCTCTCTCTCTCTCTCTCTCTCTCTCTCTCTCTCTCTCTCTCTCACTCTCACTCTCACACGTTTCAACTATGCAAGGTTTCATACCCTTTCTCCTGTCTCCCTCTCGTACATTGAGTAGTCGGTGTGATGAATAAATAATTTTAGCTCTCTCTCTCTCTCGTTGTCAAAACGTCGTCTTCATTTTTCAATGTATTAAATAATTAATTAATAGTTTATAATGCAGTCAGTGTGATTGATCCTTTTTAGAAATATATATATTTGGTGTCAATGAACTACTTACCTGTTATGTTGTTACAGATGACAAATCCATACGTTAACGGCTTAGCAATCTGGTACAATACTTCTGTTTTAAGGTTCAGTAGTGTATAGCGAAATAAATTAAAATTATACACACACATGAAAACGGCGGCTGAAATTCATACAAATCTTCTGATGTAACAGTTCACAAAAAAAAAAATTAATTAATTGTACACATGTTCAGAGGTGTAGAGTGAAATAAAATAAAGTCATAATTTGTTTAAATGATTAAATATATATTTTAACATTCACAATATAAAATTCACAATTAAATGAATACATTATAAATTGATATTTTTTCGAAAGTTTATATATAATTGTGTCGTACTTGTAGGAGAAGCAACCTGCAACATAACAATACAACAACATTAAAATCATGTTAAATATCACACACACAGATGCACACGCAACGCGCACACATACAGACGCATACGCAACGTAATCACACACACACACACACACGCATACGCAACGTAACCAAACACGCAACGCGCCCACACACACACGCAAACGCAACGTAATCATACACATACATACAATGTGCACACGTTTGGTTTGAATCATGTACATGTAGGGCCAATAAACAGATAACAGATTTAAATATGCTATAGTCATTGTAAGACGTTACAATCATTGAAGTGTTTAATAAGTAAATTGTATGTATGTATATATCAATGAATAATAATAATATAATCGTTCTAGTGTTATCGTTTGCTGCAACAGGTAAAGCAGTTTACAAATAATTACATATAGGTTCAGAGGCGTATAGTGAGTTAACAATCGGATACTGCTTGTTCAATGTTAATTCTGCACACCGTTTGTACTCAGTAGCAGAAACTGCATTGAATTTTGTGATAAACGACATTATTAGAAGTGAAGACGTCTGTATCAAACGAGGCGGAACTAAACAATGACTACAAAGAAGACTAGTGAAAGTAATGGTGGTGGTGGTGATGTGGTCATCAGGAAAGTTCACGTTCATCGCCCGAAGCTTTGCATGTACATACACACAGGCAGAATTAGCGCTGTTACAAAATATATATATTAGGAAAGTCAAGCCCACAGACTACTAGAAATAGTTATCGTTTGAAAAAAAAGAAACCGCACATTACGAACTAATATCGTTACAATAATAATAACACATAAACTTACGTTTACGGTCGTCCAAACTGAAGTATGGAGTGACAATAACTATAGATATCACAGTAAGAATTTTTGTTGTTGTTTTTAACAGGTGATGTTTTTCATCCCCTGAAGCTTTGTATGCAGAATTATGACTGTTACATAATATATATTAGGAAAGTCGACAGAAATAGTTATCGCCTGCAGCAAGAATTTTTGTTGTTGTTGTTGTTTTTAACAGGTGGTGTTTTTGCATGTACATACATGCAGAATTATGACTGTTACATAATATATATTAGGAAAGTCGACAGAAATAGTTATCGCCTGCAGCAAGAATTTTTGTTGTTGTTGTTTTTAACAGGTGGTGTTTTTGCATGTACATACATGCAGAATTATGACTGTTACATAATATATATTAGGAAAGTCGACAGAAATAGTTATCGCCTGCAGCAAGAATTTTTGTTGTTCACAATATAAAATTCACAATTAAATAAATACATTATAAATTGATATTTTTTCGAAAGTTTATATATAATTGTGTGTCGTACTTGTAGAAGAAGCAACCTGCAACATAACAATACAACAACATTAAAATCATGTTAAATATCACACACACACAAACGTACACGCACACAGACGCATAAGCAACACGTGCACACACAGACGCACACGCACACACATACATACATACAGACAACGTGCATACGTTTGGCTTGAATCATGTACATGTAGGTCCAATAAACAGATAACAGATTTAAATATGCTATAGTCATTGTATGTATGTATATATCACTGAATAATAATAATATAATCGTTCTAGTGTTAACGTTTGCTGCAACAGGTAACACAGTTTACAAATAATTACATATAGGTTCAGAGGTGTATAGTGAAATAAATTAAAAATAGAAATGAATTCCTTATAAGTTAATGTCCTTTCATCAAAACTTTGTAAATTAGAATCTGCACTACAGTCAAACATACACACACACACAGTGATAAAAATTGTTTATTAAAAGTAGTTTGTTACCTTAACAAGTACTGTTATCCTACACCGTTGGAGTCCCCAAACCATTCGTGGACGAAATTACATGTAGGCATTGATGCCTTATGGACTTGAGTGGGATTGTCGCCCACCTCCCAATCCATAATTCTTATTTTGCAGACACAACATCTTACAGCATCACCGTCGCCTTCGTAAAAGAACCCGGCTTTAGCCAGATCGGACAATTTCACGTTCTCATGCGGGTATATAGGAACGTAAATTTTAATATGCCCACGACGTTTGATGTTGTAATAGCTATTCAGACGGTTTGTAAAAGAATGTACGTATTCGTCCATATCTACCTATAATAATAACAGTACCTGCTTCATTATCATATACATTATGTGCTATATATAAATATATACATAAGGCTTTCAACACACACACATACCATAAATCCAGAACAGGAAAGGTATTATAACAAACATTACGAAAACAAGTACGTACATAGATCAACGTTTAAACAAACAGATTATTACCTGAATAAATTTTTTTTAAAACAGGACAGCGTATTATCTATATAACGTTCTGTTTCAGATAAGAATAGTTTGAATATAAAATGAAAGGGTACGTTGTATTTTGTTATGAGAAAATGCATTTCTAAATTTCGTTACATTTGTCAAAAGAGCTTATTGATCAGACGTATGAGTAATTATATTAATCCTTATGTAGCAAATACGCACGGATTCGTAAAATACAGCACTCAGGTGTAGGGCAATTAATCCTTTTTGTATTGAACGTATTTAAGTAGGCCTACTCGTGATATCAGTAAATTCTATCTAAACGTCATCTCAACGGAATCATTAAGTTTTTCAAAAGATCTTATTGATCAGACGTATGAGTATAAAATTGGAAATCTACAAACATCAAAAATATCTGTCAAACCCCTATCAAACAAAAACCCCCGTTCTTATCGAGAGACAACAGTAACTGACCTAAGCACATGTGCTTCATTAGGCAACAGACCAAAAAAATCAAATAGACGACTATAAGCTCAATTTAAATAAAATCTAAATATTCATTAAAATTATGTTTTTTTTACTTGGTAACATATGCAAATCTTTTACTTACCTCTTAAATGTTGTTATACACACATTAGCCGATTGAACGATGAGTGTCTCATACAAATGAGAAATAGTGACATGTCGTCTTGTGTGTGTGTATGTATATCATACGGTGGTAGCGTACACGTTTGAAAGTTGATACACATTAAATTCTCTCTCTCTCTCACACACATTACAGAGATTGATATTAATTGCATGTATGTTCAGAGGTTGGGTGTCTAAATCGATGCATTTTACTTTCACTTTCTAATTTGACACATGGCTTACTTCCATACATAAATAGCTATCGTCCATATCCGTCTACGAGTGTTGCTAAACGAAATTAAAAATGTTGTAATACATAACGTCCTGTGTAATAGTATGGTATGTTTTTTAGGACAGCCAAAAGCATGAAAGTATTATTTAAATCTGTATGGAAGTCATATATAAATATCGGGTCAGCGCGACACAACGTAACATGATTCATGTCAACGTCGTATGTATGTGTGTGCGTGTGCGTCTATGTGTTCGTGTGTGCGCGTGTTTGGTTACGTTGCGTATGCGTCTGTGTGCGTGCACGTCGGATGTGTGATTACGTGTGCGTCTGCATTATCGTTATTTTGACTGAGCTATGTTAACTTCACACACATGGAAATGTAGGAAAAGCGTCTGAGGGCAAAGTTATGCAAGAGGTTGTTGACGAGAACCAAACAAACTTGGATCAGCCAGTAGTGTTTAGGTCATCAGTACATGACGCAACGGTAGTGATAGGTCCAACAAGAATCAGATGTTTTGTATACGTTCTAGGTGAAAAACTACTGGGGATGTCTCTGACTTTAGTTGGAAATAAATAACATTACAGATATTGATATGGTACTATGAGGAGCCTATACGTGAATACTATACATCAGACTGATTGTATCCGTCATTAGCAATCTAACGTTACGACGGCAGTGTGTACGTATGCGTCTGTGTGTGTTCGCGTGTGCGTGTTTGGTTACGTTGTGTACGTGTGCGCTCGTTGCGTGTGTACGTGTGTGCGTGTTTGGTTACGTTGCGTATGTATGTGTGTGCGTGCACGTCAGATGTGTGATTACGTGTGCGTCTGTGTGTATTCGTGTGTGCGTGCGTCGGATCATGACCGAGGTACGTCCTTTATTGCATGAGAATATGCAAGTAGAGCAGAGCAGACACGTTTACGCAATATCAAGTGCACACACATACACAAATGCCAATAAACTACATGTAACTATATTACGTCTAACATGAAAATGCAAATTATATTTCCATTACCAAAATCTGACATGTTATACTTCATTATCCTACGTAACATTACAATGTTCTGTCTTTATTGTGTACTTTGACTTAAGCGTGCACTCACACACACACACACACACACACACACCAGGAAGCCACAATAATAATAATAGTCAACCAACAACACATATGTACTTCACCAGACAAAAAAACCGGAAGGTTGAGGATGGGTACAAGATAGTACCCGAAACATGTTCCAAAAAAGGAAAAAAAAAAAATGACATCTTGAGGTAGATTTAATTATAAATATTAAATGTAATATATATATATATATATATACGGCATTAACAGAATATTATGAGTATACGCGACAGGATTGCCTAGTATCGTCTGAATTGGTGGGAACATCTTTGCCGAATGGATGACTGCCGCATTCCCAAATAATTATGGAACTACAAGCAGAAGGGACGGAGAGGTTTGGGACGTCCGAGGAAGCGCTGGAGTGACCAGCTCTAGACTCTTTAATTGTTTGAGGCCGGAACACACCATCCTTTGTTTAATCCTTCCAGCTGATTATGATTACTTCCATTACCGTTTCTTCCGTCAACTCACTGACTACTACACAGAGGTTTTAGCAGAAAGGGACGTTGTTACCTCGATAGGATACTCTGGTTGCCCACTTTACAAATTTAATGTGACTGTAGAGTTAAAAAAGTCGTAACAGCTCGAAGTGTCGAGGTAACGGCGGGAATAGCCAAACTGACAAGTCCACGTCCATATGTTCACCTGTACATTCTCTCTTCCTTCAGGTATCAAATTGACGAATCATCTTCATTCATCTTAATTGTTATTTAAATAAGCAGTCTCTGTAATTCCAACTTTGTCGTGCTTACTTGCTGAACTGCTACCTGTCATGCTTCGGACGAGGCCTTTCAGTGTCTCAATCATTATCAAGTCCAAAACCACGACTAGCTAACCTTCAGCAGGAACGTGGGGAGGAGCAGACTGAAAAAGGTAAAAAGTTCAATACCAATTGTCACAGTTAAGAAATTATTTTTGTAATTATGTAGCGTGCAAACTTGCTGATGCGAATTAACGTTTGAGTCATACATACTATGTCTATTGGTGCATGTATGAAAAGTCTCACTCTTAACATCGTTTAGAAATTGTCATGTAGATGAAACTTTTTCATGTTCCTTCATACGTTTGTCACCTTCTTTCCACTCTATCGTCTACGAATGACATACTATGTCCACAAACATCGAAATTTCTAGGGTAGAAACATAGCTCAGTCAAAATAACGATAATGCAGACGCACACGTAATCACACATCCGACGTGCACGCACACAGACGCATACGCAACGTAACCAAACACGCGCACACACGAACACAGACGCACACGCACACACATACATACGACGTTGACATGAATCATGTTACGTTGTGTCGCGCTGACCCGATATTTATATATGACTTCCATACAGATTTAAATAATACTTTCATGCTTTTGGCTGTCCTAAAAAACATACCATACTATTACACAGGACGTTATGTATTACAACATTTTTAATTTCGTTTAGCAACACTCGTAGACGGATATGGACGATAGCTATTTATGTATGGAAGTAAGCCATGTGTCAAATTAGAAAGTGAAAGTAAAATGCATCGATTTAGACACCCAACCTCTGAACATACATGCAATTAATATCAATCTCTGTAATGTGTGTGAGAGAGAGAGAGAATTTAATGTGTATCAACTTTCAAACGTGTACGCTACCACCGTATGATATACATACACACACACAAGACGACATGTCACTATTTCTCATTTGTATGAGACACTCATCGTTCAATCGGCTAATGTGTGTATAACAACATTTAAGAGGTAAGTAAAAGATTTGCATATGTTACCAAGTAAAAAAAACATAATTTTAATGAATATTTAGATTTTATTTAAATTGAGCTTATAGTCGTCTATTTGATTTTTTTGGTCTGTTGCCTAATGAAGCACATGTGCTTAGGTCAGTTACTGTTGTCTCTCGATAAGAACGGGGGTTTTTGTTTGATAGGGGTTTGACAGATATTTTTGATGTGTTTGTAGATTTCCAATTTTATACTCATACGTCTGATCAATAAGATCTTTTGAAAAACTTAATGATTCCGTTGAGATGACGTTTAGATAGAATTTACTGATATCACGAGTAGGCCTACTTAAATACGTTCAATACAAAAAGGATTAATTGCCCTACACCTGAGTGCTGTATTTTACGAATCCGTGCGTATTTGCTACATAAGGATTAATATAATTACTCATACGTCTGATCAATAAGCTCTTTGACAAATGTAACGAAATTTAGAAATGCATTTTCTCATAACAAAATACAACGTACCCTTTCATTTTATATTCAAACTATTCTTATCTGAAACAGAACGTTATATAGATAATACGCTGTCCTGTTTTAAAAAAAATTTATTCAGGTAATAATCTGTTTGTTTAAACGTTGATCTATGTACGTACTTGTTTTCGTAATGTTTGTTATAATACCTTTCCTGTTCTGGATTTATGGTATGTGTGTGTGTTGAAAGCCTTATGTATATATTTATATATAGCACATAATGTATATGATAATGAAGCAGGTACTGTTATTATTATAGGTAGATATGGACGAATACGTACATTCTTTTACAAACCGTCTGAATAGCTATTACAACATCAAACGTCGTGGGCATATTAAAATTTACGTTCCTATATACCCGCATGAGAACGTGAAATTGTCCGATCTGGCTAAAGCCGGGTTCTTTTACGAAGGCGACGGTGATGCTGTAAGATGTTGTGTCTGCAAAATAAGAATTATGGATTGGGAGGTGGGCGACAATCCCACTCAAGTCCATAAGGCATCAATGCCTACATGTAATTTCGTCCACGAATGGTTTGGGGACTCCAACGGTGTAGGATAACAGTACTTGTTAAGGTAACAAACTACTTTTAATAAACAATTTTTATCACTGTGTGTGTGTGTATGTTTGACTGTAGTGCAGATTCTAATTTACAAAGTTTTGATGAAAGGACATTAACTTATAAGGAATTCATTTCTATTTTTAATTTATTTCACTATACACCTCTGAACCTATATGTAATTATTTGTAAACTGTGTTACCTGTTGCAGCAAACGTTAACACTAGAACGATTATATTATTATTATTCAGTGATATATACATACATACAATGACTATAGCATATTTAAATCTGTTATCTGTTTATTGGACCTACATGTACATGATTCAAGCCAAACGTATGCACGTTGCCTGTATGTATGTATGTGTGTGCGTGTGCGTCTGTGTGTGCACGTGTTGCTTATGCGTCTGTGTGCGTGTACGTCTGTGTGTGTGTGATATTTAACATGATTTTAATGTTGTTGTATTGTTATGTTGCAGGTTGCTTCTTCTACAAGTACGACACACAATTATATATAAACTTTCGAAAAAATATCAATTTATAATGTATTTATTTAATTGTGAATTTTATATTGTGAACAACAAAAATTCTTGCTGCAGGCGATAACTATTTCTGTCGACTTTCCTAATATATATTATGTAACAGTCATAATTCTGCATACAAAGCTTCAGGGGATGAAAAACATCACCTGTTAAAAACAACAACAAAAATTCTTACTGTGATATCTATAGTTATTGTCACTCCATACTTCAGTTTGGACGACCGTAAACGTAAGTTTATGTATTATTATTATTTAATGAAGAAATTTGTGTTAGTGGTTGAAATCACAATCAGAATGATCACAGTTGCACACCACTATATAAAAATTATCCCGATTAGCGCTTTCAAGCCTCACAGCCCATCGTCAGATCGGAATAGGCAGAAATTATTTTAAAAACAAACCCTTCACCCCTCTCCCCCACCCTGCTCACACACAACAAGCTATAATATAAATGACCCTTCCCCACCCCCTAAACCCTGTCCACACCATCTGTACAGTTACATATTTTTCTAGCAAATTCCTTGTGTTTCAGTGTGTGTGTGTGTGTGTATGTGTGTGTGTGTGTGTGTGTGTGTGTGTGTGTGTGTGTGTGTGTGTGCATCCTTCTAAACTTACCCTACTTCCTCTCCACACACATGGGTCAGTCACACACCCTTATTTTAACCATCCAATTAGTACTATGCAAATAATTCTTAATCTTATCTATCTGTCCTCTATCATTTACTTAAACCATAAGTTTGTTAATCCTTTGGAAGAATACGAAATTGTAAAAGTAGTAAATAACACAGTTGAAAGGAAGCTTAGAGAGGAGTTAGAAATATTAAAAGAAAGAGAAAAAGGGTTAGACAATTTAATTAATATTAAAATTAAATTTGATAATGAAGAAATATTTTATAACATGATTAAGAAGTAAATGATAGAGGACAGATAGATAAGATTAAGAATTATTTGCATAGTACTAATTGGATGGTTAAAATAAGGGTGTGTGACTGACCCATGTGTGTGGAGAGGAAGTAGGGTAAGTTTAAAAGGATGCACACACACACACACACACACACACTGAAACACAAGGAATTTGCTAGAAAAATATGTAACTGTACAGATGGTGTCGACAGGGTTTAGGGGGTGGGGAAGGGTCATTTATATTATAGCTTGTTGTGTGTGAGCAGGGTGGGGGAGAGGGGTGAAGGGTTTGTTTTTAAAATAATTTCTGCCTATTCCGATCTGACGATGGGCTGTGAGGCTTGAAAGCGCTAATCGGGATAATTTTTATATAGTGGTGTGCAACTGTGATCATTCTGATTATTATTATTATTGTAACGATATTAGTTCGTAATGTGCGGTTTCTTTTTTTTCAAACGATAACTATTTCTAGTAGTCTGTGGGCTTGACTTTCCTAATATATATATTTTGTAACAGCGCTAATTCTGCCTGTGTGTATGTACATGCAAAGCTTCGGGCGATGAACGTGAACTTTCCTGATGACCACATCACCACCACCACCATTACTTTCACTAGTCTTCTTTGTAGTCATTGTTTAGTTCCGCCTCGTTTGATACAGACGTCTTCACTTCTAATAATGTCGTTTATCACAAAATTCAATGCAGTTTCTGCTACTGAGTACAAACGGTGTGCAGAATTAACATTGAACAAGCAGTATCCGATTGTTAACTCACTATACGCCTCTGAACCTATATGTAATTATTTGTAAACTGCTTTACCTGTTGCAGCAAACGATAACACTAGAACGATTATATTATTATTATTCATTGATATATACATACATACAATTTACTTATTAAACACTTCAATGATTGTAACGTCTTACAATGACTATAGCATATTTAAATCTGTTATCTGTTTATTGGCCCTACATGTACATGATTCAAACCAAACGTGTGCACATTGTATGTATGTGTATGATTACGTTGCGTTTGCGTGTGTGTGTGGGCGCGTTGCGTGTTTGGTTACGTTGCGTATGCGTGTGTGTGTGTGTGTGTGATTACGTTGCGTATGCGTCTGTATGTGTGCGCGTTGCGTGTGCATCTGTGTGTGTGATATTTAACATGATTTTAATGTTGTTGTATTGTTATGTTGCAGGTTGCTTCTCCTACAAGTACGACACAATTATATATAAACTTTCGAAAAAATATCAATTTATAATGTATTCATTTAATTGTGAATTTTATATTGTGAATGTTAAAATATATATTTAATCATTTAAACAAATTATGACTTTATTTTATTTCACTCTACACCTCTGAACATGTGTACAATTAATTAATTTTTTTTTTGTGAACTGTTACATCAGAAGATTTGTATGAATTTCAGCCGCCGTTTTCATGTGTGTGTATAATTTTAATTTATTTCGCTATACACTACTGAACCTTAAAACAGAAGTATTGTACCAGATTGTTAAGCCGTTAACGTATGGATTTGTCATCTGTAACAACATAACAGGTAAGTAGTTCATTGACACCAAATATATATATTTCTAACAAGGATCAATCACACTGACTGCATTATAAACTATTAATTAATTATTTAATACATTGAAAAATGAAGACGACGTTTTGACAACGAGAGAGAGAGAGAGCTAAAATTATTTATTCATCACACCGACTACTCAATGTACGAGAGGGAGACAGGAGAAAGGGTATGAAACCTTGCATAGTTGAAACGTGTGAGAGTGAGAGAGAGAGAGAGAGAGAGAGAGAGAGAGAGAGAGAGAGAGAGAGAGAGAGAGAGAGAGAGAGAGAGAGAGGGAGAGAGAGAGGACGTTGACACAGTTGAAACAAGAGAGAGAGAGAGGACGTTAATATTTGTCGAATAAATATAAACTTTCTAATTTCATATACATACAGTGAGAGAGAGAGAGAGAGATATAGAGAGAAAGAGAGAGAGAGAGTATCAATTATGATCATATAGTTTGAATTTCCCACCACAGAAGAGAAAAAAATGTTGACAACCCTGCTCATATAAATTTAATATACATTATAACACACGACAAATTTGAACTCATGCAAGGTTGGTACACCTGATCATATATTTTAATATACACTATAATGCATCGAGTTGGAACCACCCCCCACCCACCACCACCCACTGATATGAAATAAAAAAACCTTCCACCCAACACCACCCCCTGATATGCAAATCAGCTTTCTTAAAAAAATAAAAAATTATATTCACGGATGCTGGTGGTCCATTGAACCTCATCCTACCAAATCAATTTAATTAAAAAAATAAAAAATTTTATTCGCGGATGCTGTGGTCCATTGAACCTCATCCCACCCCCCTTGATATGCAAATCAATTTAATTAAAAAAATAAAAAAACCAAATAAAAAAATTTATTCGCGGAAATTCGCGGATGCTGTGGTCCATCGGGATGCTGCGGGTCCAGCGGTGGCGGCGTCATCTCTTAGATCATGTTTTTTATCGTTTTTTTATGTTTTTTAAGAAAGGCGGCATTCCAACCACCATTTTCCCCCTACTCTCACTAACTTTAAGGCAATACTTTTATTAGGATTTTTCATGATTATCGATAAGATTATGAAAAAATATCTTTGTGAAAAAATAATTACAAATTAATTATTTGTAATTAATTGTTAATAATTTGTGTAAAACTCTGTCGTAATTAATTTTTTGTCTCAATAACTGTAATTAGGGTATTGACGTGTTTCTGCGCATAACGGAAACAGAGATTACATCGACTACGACAACACGGGTTGGCTTTGTTGAAGGTGATAAGCTGAGGTTCATGAATATTAATTGTGGCAACGCCGCGGCCACTGGACTCGGTACGATAAACTCGTCTTTCCAACGCTACAATTTGCTTGGTGCAGAAAGACAGTGTCTTAAGAAGACGTTGTTACGCAAAGGCTTCCGACTGTCAACCTTTTGGCTTAGGTAGTATGCAAGAATTGTGTAGAACGTGAGGCGGACGGACACGAATGGTTCTATTCACGGAAAACGCGTCGTTGTGAGTATTCTACATAATATTTGTGAGCCTCAAATCGATGCGCGAGCCTATTGCACGAATTTTGTCGCCATGAAATACATAGAGAATCAGTCAAATAGGCATGTCTGAATTGCACCGTGTTACCAGCCACTAAACGGCGGGTTAGCCAACGACTAGGGTAGACTGTAGTAAATAGAATTAATTAGGAAAAATAAGACAAATACGTTTAGTGGAAAAAGAGTTTAAATACGTTGAAAGAACAGTTGTACTAAGTGAGGAACTTGGCGTTTTCTGTTTAACCATTGAAACAGTAGGTTTGTAAACAGCTGATTTGTTCAAGTCGTAATAGCACCGAATCTGTATGTAATACGTGTACACTAAGTAGAAGGACTTTTTAAGTATAGCCTACTTAGAATTTACGGACTGCAGAAATTAATAACTAGCCTTTTATTTAAAGTGTGATCTGTTTTCTGATTTACAAATCAGTAGTCTGCTGTTTTTTGTTTGCACAATTCACCGTAAGAAACGCAAAGGAATAATAGTTGGAAATAGCGCGTGTTGTGCTGCCTGGGGACATGGCAACATCGATTATGTACTTACCCTACGTTACCCTCCCGGCTGTAGTGCAGTCAGTGTATTCCTTCGAACATGCCTTAACGCGCATTGGTTTGTAAAACTACCGTACTCAGTTTTAGTCTTAATCTAATATTATTTATTGTTATTACTACCGTTATTGTTTTAATTGTTTAGCGCATGGAACGAGTTTTCTAAGAGGAAGAAATAAATTTCCAGTTGGACGGGTTTGTGTATACATATTGGGTATTGTAATTTTCAACGCCGTTATCGTAGAAACACGTTTTGAACATTTGTACTAATGTAAAAAAGTTGTGAAAAACTAAACTAATACAAAAAACTACTAATACAGTGAATAGTGTCTTCGATTGTAAGACAAACGTCGTGTCAGCTACGATGTACGACTTTGACGATTACACTGAATGGAAACGAGAGAGTATATTAGGCATAATTCCGAATAACGAAACGAAACAATTAAAAAATTCGTTATTGAGAAGTATTGGTTTTGGTCGTGGAAGAGGTTCTTCCCAGTTTATTATATGGATACATTGAACTTGGTTTGTTATTCGACTGTATCTAAAAGTTTGGACTCCAATTACTTGATCCGAAAACTCCGTTAGCTTAGAAAGCATAGTCACCTGTGATTCTGAATCCTGAGACATAAATCAGTGAAAAATCAGGAAGTCTTGAAGGAGTAAAAAATATACTTCTGGAGAAGGACTTTGGTAGTATCGATATACAATAAAGATGTCAGGATCGATACACAAAGGGGTAGAAATAAAAATGCCAGGACTCAAAACAGTTTTAGATACCATACATTTGAAGCGCTTCAGGATGGTAGGCCACGTTCCATATGTATCGTATTTTATGATATGGCCACGTGGAAAAAGTGCCTGACGATCGTTGGTTCAAAACGTCGTTAAACTGGGTGCCAACTAGAAGACAGAAACGGGGTATACCGTAGAGATCATGGAAGGAGGACTTGTGTGATGAGGCTTTGCTAGGAGAGCATTGGAGCGACAGAAACCTCTAGTGTGCGGGATGCGAGAGATGGCAGTAGCTGAAAACATAGATGGGTCTATTGGCATTCTTATCAAACAATAACTAAACAAACGGGAAACGTATTTATTATTTTCTTTCACGTAACCACTAAATTATATAATTACAAATAAGTTAACGGACTTATCAAAGGCTTTAGTAGAGAAGCCTTGAACACTAGCTAGAATTTGTAGGTCATTGCAGACTAGGTAACATTATTACATTCCAGTAATAATGTTAATTAGAATGTCAGTTAACGGTAACAGTGTCAGTTATAAATTTAATTTTATACATAACTTAACTTATAAGTTAAGTTTAACTTATACCTATCTGAAAGCGTTTAATTTCAGAGTAGAATTTTTCCAGAAGAGAATACGTACGAAAGGAAGACAATAAAACCTTAACATTGTATTGACATGACTGTTAGACAAAGAGGAAGCAAATATTATTCGACCAATATACTGATTCCGTGGAATGGATTTCTGTACAAGAGCGTGGGAACGGAAGTGGATTGATTTTATCGATAGTAGTGCAAAACTAAACGAACTTGGGTTTTCACAAACGCAACAAAGTAGGCCTATGTGAAATACTGTATTTGTTTTACAGTCGGTGCTAAATCCAGAACGTCGTTATGGGAGAAAGGATAATTTAAAAAACAAACAAAAAATCGATTAATATGGAAATTGATAAGGCATATTTTTTTTAGTTTCTGCTGTAATTTGCTTAACCCACAGGATTCCATTCCATAGATATAGTTATCTTTCCCAAATTAATTCTGGATTGTATTTCTTTGTCTTGCTTCCCACTGGCCATAATTTTCACCCCTAAATAAGTACTTGTATTTCTCTGTATATGAAATCTTCCCTGTTGCTTTGCCTGTTGCAGTTCCCATTTTTCCTGTAGGTCCAATTAGACTTCTTCCTTTCGCTTGATACCTGCCTACTTTTAGTGCCAATCTGCACTTGTGTGTCTCCAGATGTGCATTTCATTTCGTATGGTCCGATGTAATTACCCTATTCCTATTCTTTATGTGAAGCTCTTTAGTTATCATTTCTTTTCTTATCGTGTCTAATACTGCATCCTGTAACTCTTAATTTGGATCTTAATTTCATGTGCTTAACTTCTTCTTTCACGTAGTTTCGTTATAACTTTCGCTCCATACATGAGTTCGGATACTGCCAGCGTGTAATAGAATTTTAATATTATCTGTTTCCTTGTTTTGTTTCTTAAACATCTGTTAATAGACCACACGTATTACTAAAGGCTCCAGTTTTCTGTGTGTGTCTTTATTATAATCAAAGGAGATTTGGATCTTTTCGGTTTAGTGGCAGCATGCAGTGAGCAATTACTCTACGTAGCAATCGCCAGTAACAACGCATTTACCCCTCCACTCGTAGCGATAACCAGCGACAGTTTGTATTTTTATTTTCATTTTGACAAATTATTTTATATTTATATTTTTTATATTTATTTTTATATTTTAATTTTATATTTATATTTTATTTACAATTTACTAGAAATTTACATTATATTTACAATTTTACTTACATTTTACAATTACTTTCTAATTTCACAATTTTACTATTAACAATTACATTTTACAACTAATTTTTAATAAACGATGCTCACACACTTCTCGCATGTATGAATTCCAATCCAGGCATGTGGAGTGATTCATTTTCAATTCATCTTGACAGTATTGGACGGTAAACTAATCAAGAATATTTAGGAATGTATCCTGTCGCACTTGTTTGGATTCCCGGCAGTCCTTTTTAGAACATACTCAACGGTCTTTACCTGTCGTATACAGTTTCATTTGATGGCCGTTCGTACAAATTCTTGGGTTGTGTAAAATATTTTTGTCTCTTAGAAACTGTATCGTTGAATCTTTGTCGGGAATCTGTGCTGTTAACTGAAGGAAATTCATGATACGCTACGATACTGCGGCATTCAGAGTGACAGGGCACGCTGTCACCGTGGAATGTTTGCAAACTGCGTTGGAGGAGGTAATGCGTTGTTACTGGCGATTGCTACGTAGAGTAATTGCTCACTTCATGCTGCCACTTAACCGAAAAGATCCGGAGATTTTGGAACCCAAATGTTTAAAATTTGTTATTTGTTTCAGTGTTTCGAAGTGCTCTAAGAGGATCTTGCCTGATACCTATTCCACTCTTGATAAAACCAAGATCTTATTTTATGTAGTGAAATTTTCAACTTATAGTTTAAAATTTCAAAACACAAATGCGTTGTATTTGTAGATCGTTAATCAGAAGTTTATATCGGTACAGGGTAGAGAACGAGACCAACATGGCGACGTTTAAATGAGGTTACTTACTATAGTAGAGCATATAACGTATTGTTAACAAAATATTAAAAGTGAATGTGAATAAAAAAACACAGTTATTATGAAAATAAATTATAGGTTTTCTGTAGAACAGTAAAACAGAAATTAGTTTCGCATAACATAAAAGTCGGAATTCGTGAAATTTTTTACCTGAACTCTACAAACCTTTGTCCAGATTTATATTAGGAAAATTGGGCGCTGTATCGTCTCTTTTATGTACTATTGATAACGGTGATGGCACGTACAGAATTAATCATTTATAAATTTGTCTCGCCGCCAAGCCGATACACTTGAAGTTCAATAAACAATATTCTCCTTGTCTACCGTTCGTTCCATACAAATAGCGTACTTTCACTTGTAAGGAATTATACTTTCATACGTACGTTGAATTATATCGATACCGATAAAGTAGGGTAAAGGAAATTTCGATACGTAGTACGTACAATGGTCGTTTGTTTACTCAGGACTTTTCCACGTAGTAGGAGAAATTTTATGTTGGGTTAATAACACGGCGGTAAGTATGCGTGTGAAAGTGACGTGAAGATAAGGACCTTAATGCTCGCTCGGTTGGCAAATTGCGACCACAAACTGATGTGTTCCACTGGGTGACACTTCTATGTTTCTTTACTAACACAGTTTTTTTGTAACTGGTACACTGCTTCGTGTAGATCGACGCTATAACCGTGTGTGGTCTGGCTTGCGAGGACGAGATTCTACAGACTCTTCTAATCCGGGACCAAACGTAATTCTGTATCACAGCGAAACTCTGTCTCCAGTTGTGGAGTTCCCGCAGAGTTGTGCATAAAACTTGCTCTTGTATGCGGTATAGTTGTAAGACAAGTGGAACTCTGGCTTGAGTTGTGTAAACATTAAGTAGAATAGCAAGTTTCTTTGTCTCCCACAATAAAAACACCGTACAAAACTCGCTTTAGTTGTTTCAACTTCAGAGGACGCTCATCCTCAAAGATGTAACTTATATTACAATAAAAAATATGGAATCTATTATTATTAACTTATTATTTATTTTTATATTTATTGTATTTAGATTATATTTTTTAAAAATTCTTTAAAAAAGAGTAATTAAAAACAATACAATTACATAAATTATATTACAAAGCAACTTTATTGGTTACAGGGTAGGATCTACATACAGTTCGAGGTGTTTAGTGTAAAAACAATGTACACGAACCTAACAATTTCCATCGAACCCAACTTTGTTGTCATTTCTCATCTAATGTCTGCTGATAAACGGGACTAGCCAGTTTTACTTAACATTTCGATAATAAGTAATATAGGAATTAACAGTAGTATCGTGTTGCATTCTTCCTAAGAATACTGGGTTAACCTTTTATTTTTACTTGTACTATTAACAGACTGTACTGCATATTATTTTTCCGTCATACATTTCCTATCCTGGGCTACCACTACCTTCCTCCGAGTGCGGTCTTGGCGCAGGTTTTTCAAGTTACGACTTTCTCATTCCCCATTGTATCGCCTCTGGCTTCGCATATTCTTATCATGCGTATAATTATGCAAACATGGAAATACGCCATTTTTATTATGTATTCAGTTTTGACGGGTTCACCCTAGTCGAACACACGTGCTACGTGTTAATTTGAAAAAAAAAACATTAACATTTTACAGACAACAAAGCAAGTGGTTAAATAGTTGGTCAGATTTTGCCTTACGAGTGTGATTTTTTGGTAAAAGCGTTAAAAGAATTGTGGCCGTGTCGCTTTCTCTGGTGTTTAATTAATACCACTGCACTAAAAGTACCAGTTACGTAGCACTAGTATTAGCTACAGTTATGATCGTTTGGATGTTCGTACGTGAAGAAATTATGTATTTTGTTCGGTACTGACCTTGTCTTTTCTTAATTGTTTTTGAGTCTTTAATAAATCGTAAAAATAAACAGCCAGTGATTGATAGCAGTCATTCAAGTATGAACCAGCAGCCGTACGTTTGGTTTCGAAATACTTATTAACGACGAATTTTGATTATCTCTTTTACTACACCTGATCGCAGTTTAACGTGCTCTGTGTGTTTACACACCCTTTTACTTTTATTCCTATATTATTAACCTGTGAGCGTCTTGAACACGAATGATTGAATTGGTAGTTGCAAATTTATTAATAGTAGGCCTACCGGTAATATGGCATTAATGTACGTGTATTCACTGGAAACGAGTAAACCTTTTCTTGATTTAACCGTTACCTTTAGAGTTGCGTGAGTATTTACTGGAATCGGGTATGTATCGTGTTACCATTACACTCATTATATCGTTAAAATTCAGTTTAAAGTCACGCTTGCTGTCTTATTTGAAAATGCCGATAAATTGAAGCAAAATAGTTTTCTAGTTCTGCTCTTAGGAGACTAGATATGTTTTGTTCGTGATAAGAGTGTCTGAGGTATTACTCATCGTTGTGAAATTCGCCTCAGGTGCTTGATAAAACGTCGATAAAAATACGTCAGGACATAAACGGTATGTGTTTGACAAGAAAATGATAGCCCGACAGGTCCGTATGTGCACAGATAACGTGAATGTATACACGATACGTGGGTAGAACAATATTCGTGCACTGATTGATAACTATCGATCGACAGTGTGTCGCCGTGTCTAGCAACCTTGCCATTATGAAATCACGTTCAAGAATTCCATTGTAGACAATAACATTCGAACCTCACTGAAGACCTTACGGCTTTCTAAATTTATATAAATCCGCTTGGGTTTTTTTTTCTATTTATATTGCGGTTCTCTATATTATACCAAATTTCTCGAACCTTTTCTTCTTTCCGAGAGTTCTGATCATTTGATAGCTTCCTTGTGTCTTCCTGCGCGGTGTTGACGGCGATTCTGTTGTCCTGATAATAAGGCTCACCGACAGCTTCTTTTACTACTCTGTGATCATGGTGTGGCGAATTTATCCTCAGTCCTGTACCTTCCGCAGTGAGATTTTATGAGAGATTTTCCGGTCGTTCGTGTGTCTTCGTTTGTGATTTGTGTTTGACAATCCGTTAATTATAAATCAGATAATTTTATTAACTGAGTAGATAAAAAAAATTCATCAGCTCCATAATCTATACTGGCAGAAAATATAATAAAATCACAAGAGAAGCTGGGAACTGAAGGTCCATGCTGGCCTGTATTCTGATATTCCCAGTAGCCACCTGCGCATCTCAAATTTGAACACTGAGACACATACCCCTACGTTGCAAAAGAAACGAATCTGTTGAACTGTATGGATCTGCAGACGTTTTCTCTGGCTATAATGGATGGAACGCAGTGTTTCCATGTTACATAAACTGCAGATGAAAGACGGGTTATTATAACAGAATAATGTGGCACGTACTAAGCTGGATTGGACACATACCGGTAGTTGGGGCCGGCGAATTGGAGAAACTTATTGTAACAGTGTAGGCCTAGAGAGAAATCTCCAGTGAGGTGAGTCGGCAGATAATCTTAAAAAGTGAAGGGACATTCACTATGTAGAGGAACGTGTAGAATAGATACGGAAAGAACGAAAGATAGCCTTCTAAATGGCTAGCTCTGACGAGGGTAAAAAGTCACAGACGGGAAGATTTATGATATCAGCGTCGGATCAAAGATATCAGTTAGAGCTAACAAAAATACGTATAGGTAGTGCATTGATATAGGGTTGGCATCTGCTAAACCAGAAGCCATAGGACAATCGCGTTCAAAAACTATGTCGATCCCGGCCACAAAAGCTGTACACACAGAACAACAAAAACATCTGGCAAATCTGGTGTGTCATTTATAATAAAACCATTATTTGTTGGAAAAAATAAAACTGATTTTCATAATGAATTTTTGGTTTAAAAAAAAAATCACAATTTATTATAAAATACACTTTAACATTTATTATATAATAATAATAATAAACGTTATATACTTTTACAGTGCGCTGCTGTTATTATCAGACGGTATGCTCTTAATGATTAAAATTGTTTTCAATTTAAATAAGAAACAATCCTATGAAAAAGGTGAACGTTAGACCTAATTGGAAAAAGTAAAATACAAAATACTTTTTTTTAAGTAGCGCTCTAAGTCTTTTTTTTTTGCTACGTGGCAGATTGCACAAGCGGAAGCTTCAGTCTCTCGTGGGTCGAAGTTTGCGCTGTAACCCCAAAGCTCTTTATCTTACATCCAACCATGTGCACGGCACTTTTTGTCCGTTCTCTGAACTCACCCGCAAGTTCTATAGACGCTGCTTCTGTTGCCAGGGCCACCCCTTCATAAGTGCACTCGGTCAGAATATCATCATTGTCAGGTGAATGGGTGCTGATAGAGTTTGTAGTAACCCGGCTGCTGGAACTCTTCAGAAGCTCGGAACGCGATAGTCACGGTCGACGGACTTGCCTGTAAGCTTACGTAGTCCCATTCATCTCCGATCTACGTATTTATGACTATCACTTATTTTGATGTTTTAATGTGTGAGGCTGTAGAATCGTACCAAGTCTTTCAGGAATAGTAATTGAACTTCTGTAGTTAGTGTTGTGTGTGCTCGGACCAATCAGAGTAATCAAGTTCTCAGAAGCCGAGGTTGGTATTCATATGGAAGTATGGCCACTTTCAATAGGTTCCAGTTCACCGTTCCGCTGTTTTCTTCCTCCTCTTTAACATATTTCAAAATTACATTGCAACCATGTTTGTCTCTTCCTAGAATGTATGAGCCATCTCACGTGCTACTGTGCTTTGTTGTTTTATATGTGACACATTAATCACCACGTCAGAGAGCAACTTCAGCTGAAGTTGAAGCTATTGAAAGAGCAGCACTACTACTATCGTCAGCAAAACGTACACATTACTGCCACATTCAGAAATTGCTGACAACATTATAAAGTACAAATCACACCAACTTTTGACATAGTTTCCAACATTGTTAGTACATTGTTGCTAACATTACAACGTACAAGATTGGCATGCCACATTTCCTGTTTTCAGCGTCCGGTTGAAATCTCCCATTACACTCTTTTAGTCAGTAGAAGATATCTACTCAGTTCTTATAGGTACTCATTTCTCATTTTCGTGCTCTGTGCGAGTTACTTTGCCCAGGGTTGTCCCAGATAAGTTGTTTCGTGGTAGCTGCGGATAGTAGTTAATTGGCTGTGTATATATTACATTTGGTTTTCAAACTTCGTGTGAGTCAAGTGATACATTATTGTTCTAAATAGGTACCTGTAGGCGTCTGGGTTGTGGAGGGATACATTTCCAGGAGTAGGGCGTTATGTAAAATATCCTCCATGGAGTGTCCCTGAACAGAATATTTTTGAAAATTAAGGTAAAATAAAGCCTTGTAAACAAAGTTTACAACATAGATAATACAGGTTGGAAACTTAATTGTTATCAGTGAAATTAGACCCTATTTTAAGGAGTTAAACATAATTTATAATTTGTTTGTAACGCGTGTGCAATTTAGTATTGTAAACCGTATTAATTTTTATTGTTATTATATTACGTATGTATTATTGTCATTGCGCTTATTGGCCTCGATACAAATGCTTAGGAATTCCGTCAAAAAACAAATCTGTTATCCTGCTCAATATGAAAAAGGAGTTCAATTTTATTACCTACATGAAATTTTCTTTTTTTTTTGCATGGTACTGAAATGTAAAATAACAAATAATATTAGGTTATGTAATAAAAATATTTGCTTTTCTCTGGTAATTCAAGGCTGTTTATTAGTCTTTGGGTAGGAGGATTAGCCCCTCCTGCCCCTTAGATCCGCCTTTGACTGGTCATGTTTTTTTCTTTTACATGTTAATTCAAATTTAGCCAGAAGACGAATACCGATTTCTTTTCTTGAGACGAAACGTTGCGATTTAAAATTCGTTCCGTGGTAGCAGACGTTGTTAACTCGAATATTAAGTTTCCTTACCGATGATTACCTAACGTTTTTTGTAGTTCTAAATTGAATTGTTTTTTATAGTTCTAATCAGATACGCTCCCCTCAGCTTCGATATCCGTTTTATTTTCAGTTTGTAAGAGTTGTTAATGTTTGGACAAAACTCTTGTGTTTGTTTACTGGCTGTATAATCGTCGTTGTGCGTGCTTCGGAGATAAGATTATCTTATCGTAGTATCTGTAAACGACATGACATGATGACATTGTGATCGTTGTCTGCGGGTGAGTCAGAAGCAACGTGGACAGCTCATTACACCACGTTACTTCAGACCGCGGAGGCAAATACAACCAACATTCAGTTGGATTATTTACTGCTGACGAGATGGATTTGATATGCGGTGTGGAGGTTAATATTTAACGACAAACACCAGTTACCTTACATGTCCCTTTCGGTTTGTCATTAAAATTTTAAACATCGTAATACAGAATGTGGACGCTTTTCATTTCAATTACCAGTATATGACTTGTCTAGATAAATTACTGAAACACACAAGAAACATTCGCATGTGTCTTATACCAAATACGAAAATAATAACATGTTCTTATGTTCTTAGTTTATTGTTTCGTTACGTGATTAGTTAAGTTATTGGTTAAGTTAATTACATGATTCTGCTGCCGTGTTCGGCAGTCGCTGAACTAAGGTTTGACCAATTTATGCAGTGTGCTGTAATTGATGCTCTGATCAGAGACAGACAAACACACCCTTCCTATTCGGAGTCGCTTGTCTTCTTTAGAGTAACACATATTTCCGTCCCTGGTTCGTTCATCTTATAGGCCGTCTTATGCCTCAACAGACGTCTACTTGTGACAGATGTGCTTCGAATTCTCTTCCCTTTGTATAGTCTTCGTCTAATTGAGCGTTTGAGTCATCTCTGGTATTCCAACAGGCAGTCGTGAATCTCCTGCTATACGTTTTCCATGCACGTACACAGTTTGATAAATTCAGCCATTTTTCTTCTTGTTTTATCAGTAAAATGCCTAACATCGATATAGCGATTTAAGAGATTCCCGAGGATTCTCTACGAAATTGTCGGGAATTTAGTCCATCATTTTTAACTTATAATTATTTAAAAATAAATACCTTTCGGGCATTTTCGTATTCGTTATAAAAAAAAAAAAAAAACTCTTCATCCTTATTCTTTACGTTGTTGTTCTTACTATATTGTATTCAGTAACAGTAAAAAAATGCAAGATTCAAAGCATTTAATAAAGTTACTTAGAATTTAATACTCTTGTGATAACAAAATATAAAATAAATTTCACATCAAATTTTAATTTTTTTCCCAGTCGTGAGGCAAAGAAGCCTGCGAGAAACTTTTTCGTGTTCAAGATTCACATACATTAAACGAACGAATTTACATAATGTTTTAAATTTATTTTTTATCCAGATTTAATTTTTTGTTCTGTCTGTGTTGGTTTCCAAATTAGCGAGCGTTCATATCAGTTGATTTCATCGACAAATATCAGTTTTAGCACAGATATTTGTAACAGATCTTTCCGAAGGCGACTGTTTAAACATAGGTTTAAGTAAATTAAATCACCGAAAGGACAGAAAATCACGGTTTGTATAATTAAGATATATCTTACTTTTGTATATTTCATACTTGTACAGGAAGATACAGATATTATATTCATGTTTGATATTTTAAAGACATGGTTTATAATACTTTAAAATTACGACACCGTTACTTTTTACATAACGAAGTCCATATAATTTCCCCTCACCTAGCAGATGGTAATTTTATTGTAGTGATTGTAGAATTTTGTTATGTGTAGTCCAGAAATTATAGAAATATTTTTATATGTTTAATTCTAAGTCTTTGTGCCGCAAAGAGTAAGACAAGAAGTATACAATTTATTATAAACACAAAACTACCAACAGCCGTACAATGAAAATGGAATATCAAATTGAACGTCCTCTAGGCCTACTTCTATACGGCGCGGTCAGTACTTTACTATTCTGCTATAGCATTACTACATTGCAGCCATTACTTTTAATTTTTATACTATTTTATATTTTTCTCTCAGTTTCTTATTATCATGCACGTTTCCTTAATTTCTTCCCACTTGATGCCTCTCTTCTCAGTTTCACCTTTTGTACGTCACAGTTTCGTTTTCTTTGGCGTGACTCTTTTGTTCCTTTCGTCCTTTCTTCCTTCCTTCCTTCCACTTTTGTGGCATAGCCTATACTTTTCATGCATTCTTTCCACTGTGAGCGACATATTATATGTCGGACCACCGTAGTTTGACCTTCTTTTGACTGTTGATGTTGATTGAGGCTTAAAATTAACTGAAATTAATTTTTTTACTGCTGCGTATGCACATTACCATGTGAATAGTTGAATTACAGCAAATATTGTCGGTGTCGGTGTCATTGTCGAAGTGGGAACACGGGCTCTCTTAATAACGGACATATCCTAGCAGTTCGATGGACGGGGTTGTAAAAAGTCTGCGTGTACTGGATCTAATTATATTCCATAGCGTCGTGAATAATGTAAGATGCTTGCACGACACGCACGCAGCGACATTATGCTCGTATGATTTCTACCTACTAACTCGTGCGTGTAATGTCGTATTGATCAGATGTGAGTTACCTAGCGGATGCAGGATATCCGGAGCCCTTGATTACTTTCAGGGTGGGCTTGCTCGTACGTATCTACGTGTTTACATGTGTGCGGCTTCGTATTATTGTTCTCTAGTCCCTCTCTTTGAAAACTTTAAGGCGACCACGAAATCAGTTGCTAATTGTTTCGAACCGAGGTGTGTGAACGTAGATTATTTCCAAAGCGTGTATTAAAACTCGATTTATTCTTGATCACATTTGTACTTACTTGACAACGTACTTATGTTTATAAACTGCGTCACTTTATACCAATCGTTTATCTTCCCGTATCTCGATGAGTAAAATATTTTCAAGAAACGAGAATTGTAGCACGTAGAATATTATACCATTGTAGAACGATGAGCTACGAAATACAAGTGATACAATATTATAAACCAAGGTAAAAAGAGTGAAAAAGCTAAGATTAATTTGAAATAGGAGGGGTTAGTTTTCGGGCCTTATTTTGTTTACTAATAAGTAGGCCTATAGTCTACTGCAGATATACCAGCGCCAGGCGGCACTATTATTGTCACGTTTGTCGATGGCATGCCATCGTTGCCTGCAGTGTTATCGGCAAGAGCTTCAGACACACCTCAGCCTGCTACAAGAATTATTCAATAAATGGCGAATTAAAGTAAACAAGAACAAATCTACACAGGTCGTTTTTTTACTACAAGAAGTAGGTGTCCACACATGCAATTAAAAAAATCTTCAATTCCAGTAAATTCTTAAGTAAAATCCGTATGAATTCACTAGAGGATCGTTCACTAGCGGCGTGCATGCATAAACGCCAAGAAACGCCAGTTAACCCTAAACAAATGACTATTGACTGGTAGACGATCACAACAACCAACTTTCGCTCAGGATGACAGTTGGTTCTAAGCAACTGTTACCAGTGGTATTCATTTTTTATTTCGCTTCAGTGAACTTAGTTGTCAACATATTTCTGCACATGAATGGGTGTAGAATGGGTTGGTTCCATTGAAGGAGATAAGCCGCGGTACGTGGACGCAAAACGATAATCTCATCTTACTAACGTTGCGATCTGACTGGATATAGAGACAGTGTCGGGAAGTATCGCGCAGTTAAGAACACATTACTGTATTACATCAAAGGCTTCCGGTGGCTGAGCAAGCTAGTAAATACACTGATACGGTGTAAAAAATTAATTACAGATGATAACAGTTGCTTTGATGCCTACTGCCATCATACTGAGCGAGGAAGCTATGTCTCGCTTCCAGTTTGTAAAGCCAAGCTTTGTAAATTCTCCTCTACTAGTCTTGTAGCCATATTTTTCCTGGCTGTCCTCTACTTATAGTTTTGAGATACTTGTAATCATTATAAATATGTTCTGTTTAATTTGATGTACGTGGCCCAGCCAGCTTATTCTCTGAAGCTTATTACGCTCATAATATCCGCGTTGTAATTAATGCTTTACTTCCAAAAGTTTATTCGGATTCTCCAGATGCTAAATATTTTTCTCACTATCCGTCACTCGAACTATCCCAACCCTTGTTCGTTCTTGTTTATAGAGCATCCAGTCGCACTACATCCCGGTAGTGGACGCGTTACAAGGCTACTGCAGATCCTTAATTTTGTGTGGCGGCTTAATATTTTGGGGCACGTTACTGATGTAGCAAAGTGGCATGGCATCATTTTCCTCATGCTGTTTTCTTTCTTATTTTCCCATCCATAATGTTATCGATCGTTGATCAGTTACTTAATAGATATACTAATTCGTTCATTCCTCCACGCCACTGCGTCAGTAGTAATGCAGTGATGACACCTGTTCATATGACTTTCGCGGCGTCATTTAAGCTATTCTAATGCAGTTTGTATTTTTAAGGTCTTTTAACTCGTTGTCTGACATTGTTTTCGTGCTGCTTTGCATCGTGGAAATGGATCGTACAGAACTGATCACGTGCTTTGTTTATTGTAAGCATTTCTGAACTGCTCGATCGTTTTCCTTAGGGATCAAGATTGAAGTGTGTCGTCCAATGTACGATTGTTTCTAGTCACGGACGTAGTACATTAAATTTTGAAAACCCATTCGAGTCCCCGTTAACGTGGATTTCGCGGACACATTTGGCAGTGTATAATGTGGATGTGTATCGTGACGTGAGTACAGTTTCAATACCAGAGCACGTGCACGTAGGGGGAGCATCTCAGGCGTCACACAGTGGGGCGAAAAACCTAAAAGCTGGCCAAAAGTCGAAAAATAAAGTTACTATTTAGGTCGTTTAAATTATAAGGATGGTTAGAGTAACAGTCCAAGATTCAGCGTGTACAGGTGAATGGTCGAAAAAACTCTCACCAACCCTGGAAAAAAAAACAATTGTAAAGAGACCTTCTCGCGAGAAGCACGTTCAGCATGCAGTGGTGAGTCGACACTGTGTCTCTGTTAAAAGTCCTAGAAACTCGAAAAATTATCCGATTCTAATTCTGCAAAATGAAATCATTAGCTAAAAGTACGTAGACATCACATACGTTTCATGAAAATTAACTAAAAATAAGCAAAGTGGTATTTGCAAATGTTTGGCGCGTAAAAAGAATTACATTATTTATGCAGAAAACATATTTTTAATAATAAAAAAGTAATATAATCAAGCAAAGTTGGATAGAAAAACCTATTTTAGTGTGAAGCTTGTACTATTTACTAACGAACAAAACTAATGACTAGTAGCTTAAATTAGCACAATACATATATAACGTTAATTTGTTTAACGCCAAGTTAGTCGCGTGACACCAACAAGAGGAGAAGGCTCCCGTGAAACTCATTTTCACTTGCTACGTCTTTTGAATATAAAGGTTTTTGCATTAAAATATTGATATCTATCAACAACACCCACAGAACTTAGAAAATTAAATTTATATTCTGCAATCCTCACGAAAAAGTAAAGCATATTATGATATGTTGTGAAGCATATTGTTTACAGTATGTCGGTGCAAAAGAGATACACTCTCTTAGACGTGGACTGGCTTAAAATGTGGAGATTTCTTACGTAGGAAGAACCTGCCTCTACCTTATTCACTCACAAATCGTAGCAGGTGGATGGGAATTTTCATGAGACAAGTGTAGTCAAACGTACGCAATGCGTTGTGACGCTCTATAGATCGTAGGCTTATTAGACAAAGCGCAAAATGTATTTTGCAAAACCGCCTTTAATTTGTTAATGAAACGTTTTCTGCAAAAAAACCCAAACGTATAAAATGTGTAAGACTAAAAAAGTTAACAATTTCTTATTAATAATTTTTTTCAAAAAACGCATACTTTTTTAATTAGTTGATGAAAGAACGAAATTTTATTTTATATAAATATTTCAATAGTTAGCAGCATTTATGTGTTACAGTGGTTTTCTTGATTAACTTAGAATATTTTGAGCAATAATTTTTTCTGAAATACACCATCATATTCTTTCATACAATAATACTTTTTCTTGTTCTTCATTACTACATTTACTTTCCTTATCTAACTCGCGTAAGTCTATTTTCAATTACAATATTAATTATTATTACAATAATTATATATTCTCCCTTATAAATTATCTTTTTTTTTATTTTTAATAATTACTTTTAAATATGTTAGCATTATTAATCAATGTCTGTATATATTCTGTGCCTCAAAGGGTAAATTTTTTAAATAACAGTGACATTATATATTTTTAATTAATCACCTTAAAAATATATGGCCAACATTTGTTTCTCGACTGTGCTTTTCTAAAACAATTTTTTAATCATATAATTTTTTTCATTTGCGAATTAAGTCGTAATCAGCGATAAACAATTCATTTTTTCCAATTTTGCCCGCCATGTTGGAACCGCCATTTTGTTTTTTGAAATTTGAATTTCAGATTCGGAATCAGCGACCTCAAAAACCTATAAGTACCAAATTTCTAGATCGATTTATAAATGCCTTCATATTTTGGCCAGCTTTGGTATTCGGCCCCACTGTGCGTCACTTGGAGTAAGGGTGGGTTTACACTGGTTCTTGGAGGGGACTGGAGTTTTCATAAAAATCCAGTCTCTTAGTTTCTAATGATGTGAGTCACACCGCTTTCTTCTGACTCTATTTGATTTGACTGACGAACCAGATCGGAGTCAGGAACGCTTCGGTCACTGACGGGTTGAATACTGGCTCAACTTCTACCACCATCGCCTAATGGCGTTGGGAACGGAGGCTTCAGTACAGCATATTGCATTTTGTTATACAGTTAGTTAAGCAGTTTGTGTTTCGTTTTGTTGTGTGGTTTGCTTGTCTGAAGTGAAAATGGAAGAAAGTGCAAACAGTCGTACAGCGCACGTGGAAGAAAAGTTGATCTCTCCTCTACTCGTCCATTTTTTTTATATTTTTCAATGCAATAGTGTGAACCATACACTCAAACTCGTAATGTGAAGAATCATCATCATCATCTGCAAGGATTAAACCAAGGATGGTTTGTTCCGGTCTCACACAGTCTAAGAGTCTGCGTGTGTGGGTGTTCTCCGTAAACTGGCTGTCTTACCAGACTACAGAGACCAGTTTTCCCCGTTGAAATATCCATAAGGATCTTTAATGTGGTGGTTTTCACCTTGCCTCCCACATCGTACGTCGTTGACCAATGGTAGGTCGTCCGTCTTTTCGGGAAATTTCTCACCCCAAGGATAAGAGGGTGCCCTAACTTCTACTTGACAATGACAAGTAGAGGAGGGACAGCTTTTATACCGGCTGTCACTCGGTCTCCAGAATCTGAATCTGAAATCAAATCTAAATCGCGAGCAAAACTGACATATTGTACTTTTTGAAGTCTCACTGCAAACTAAACTCAAGTCCTGTCCGGAAGCAGTGTGGGATGCCCACTCCAGTCAGGTCCGCTCAAATCAAGTCAAGTAAGTATCCGGTGTAAACCCACCTTAAATCGTGAAGCACACCACGTGGCTGTGCGTCCCTACAGTTTTCCCATTAATCTAGGCAGTTCAAGGCATCCTTTCACAGAATGTCATTGATTCCCTTATAGACGTCCGGATGACTTTCGAATCGGTGGAGTTAAAAATACTGCATGGTATATGTAACAGCTTGCGAAAATACGCAGACCTACCCCAAAAACAGAAATTTCTGGTAATATACGTCGGAAAAATTTGTATCTGATTTCTCCGAGTACCAACCCAAATTTTAAAACTAAAAACATTCTTTCCCGTCCCAGAAAAGCTTCTGGGAAGGGATATAACAGTATAATAATTCAAATGTATATTATACTTAAGTATAATAATATGTTATACTTGCAACTTCTGTTGTAATAATAACAGTATATTATTACAAATATTTGGCCTTAAGATGATTAATTCCCTACCTCAAAGTAATGGTCTTTACGTATTGGTTCAACTGAACAATTGCTGTCGTTCTCTAGGATATTTTAAAGCGAGACTTTTTGTTGAAACCAGTATAAACAACAGTTTTCGCATTGATACGGTAAGCGGAAACTTTGTCGTAGATAAACAGGATACGTGCCTCATGTGGTTTTCCAGGATATTTGAAAAGAGTAAAAATTATTTGTTGAAACCTCTGTATTCAGCGGACTTCATATTCCGTACTGTAGGAACATTGCCGTCCATCACCAGGATACGTATCTCCTTTCCGAGATGTAACATAATGTTGACAAACCGCTATGTTGCCTCAGAGAAATTGAGCTGTCTACGGATAGGCGACCTATAAAATGAGAATGTAAATTGAAATTGAAGATACTTGAAACTTACGCTTGAAGTGTACAAGAAAGTTATAGATATTACTGTCGACAGTGAATCGTGTTATAGTTAGATTGTGTAATCTTACGTCAGAGTTCCCATTGGTGGTAACAAGAAGTTCTGCCTCTAAAAGACTATTGTTTTGCTGTTTTGCGTCTGAAAGACTAGTAATTAACCTCGGATTGTTGCCTGATAATTATGCGATAAAGACTGTCGAACTGATAATTATGCGAGTTAATGACATCGGTAATGCGCCAACGCAATTTCTCTGCGGATCGTTTAACAACTGACTAACGTAGGGTTAGAATCTTTAGTCAAGCTTAAATAAAATTATTCAGCGCGATTAATCTAACAAATTCTTCGTTATCAACTCAATTATAAAGTTTGAAGAGTACTCTGATAATTCTAAAGTGAAGAGCAAAATACCGTCGATGTATAACGAGGTGTAGTTTTAAAGCCCTTGCAATCTGAAGTAGTGTTTAAACCAGTTTGCGTTGGGATCAACGGTACTAAGTAGGTTAAGGGGGCGAATTAAGACTCATATAACTGTACTGTGTAGAGGGTTGTCACTCCGAAGCAAACATTTGTCACACTCCAATTACGGGGGTTAACCAAACATGAGCGTTGCTTTAAGCTGAGGGGTGAATCCAAGTGTAAAAATTACTTGACCCTCCGTAAGCAAGAAGTCACTCGTTGAAGCCACTTGTGATGTGTAGTAAGTATTCTGTGTGATAATTGTATATTGTATAACAGTTGTCTTTATTTGGCGTTTAGTTAGTATTAGCTTTAGCTCTTTTATTATTCCATACTTAACTAAAATTTAAAAGATATTATATATAAACGATTGTTATAATACACGGCTTTATATGTCTGCAGTATTGTAGATTTGCCGTAATTTTGCCTGTAATCAGTGTAATTATAGATTTGTCTGTAATGAATGCCGTAATTTTGTTATAGGAATGTAGTATTTTATTCAGACATTGTATATTCGTTACGAAATGATAATTTTTATTATTGTATGTAGGCCCCCTATATGGTGTTGGTGTTGAACTCAAGCAGACCGCCATCGGGTTTTTGTATACTATAAAAAGCACGACGAACTTTAATGGCGGATCTTACATATTTCTTTGCGGGTTTTGAAAATATTATTAAAAAATTTTAATTTTTCCCATTTTCCGGCAGAGCGGTCAACTTTATATTTTTTAATAGTAGCCCGAATTTTAGTTCCATTGTCAGGTATAACGTGCCAATTGAAGATTATTTTAACCTTGGGTAATGTATTTTTTCTAAAAACTTTATCACTTAGATGCTTTGAACCCTGCAAAGTTTCGAAAATTAATTTTTTCGGAGATTTCTGTGGATCGTATTTTACCTTCGAATGATGTTAAAATTATAATTCTCTACACGTAAGTAGGTGAATGTAATTACTTTTTATTGTATTTTTGATTAGTCGAGTAATTACGTAAAAATTACGAAATCCGGGTCACATAATGATCGAGCGTACTAGCTTCCAAAGCGGAGCATTGTGGGTTGGAATACATCACAAAGTGGATACTTTTCACGTCGGACTTAACAGTATACGTCTGTGATTAGTTGATCCGTGGCAAGTACGTAGTCATTTTGTCATTCATAGATTTCATTTAGCTTACTCACCTCCTAATCTATAAAACGTTGTGCGTTTTACCGCACTTGAAGGTAAACGAAATCTCCTCAGAAACTAATTTTCGAAATTGTATTAAATTTTTGTATGTTGTGAGATGTTATTTACATAAGTGGACGTGTGACGGTCGAGCGAAACTGTAATCAGTGTTTCTGTAATTTTAGCTTAACTCGTTTCCGTAGCAGACAGGAAGTGCCGACAGCTTACAACAAAAGAGTACAGTAGTACGTTTGGTAGGAAAACGTTGTTACACGTTAACAGTCAGTATAATAGGAAATTTCATTTTTCGAAATCAGCTCATCGTTTCTAAACCGTGGAGTATTTGTCTGAGAAAGAGAACGTGTTATTTGTGAAATTATAACTTTATTGTCGTTGCAGATTTGTAATTTGCACTTATTTTACATGATAAAATGGCCTACCGTTTGTTTTTTGCTTAGATTAAATTCATAGGTATACATTCCTATGAGATACATAGTGTAATAATATAAATAAATAAGTTGTTGTAGTAAGAAGTATGGATTCTGATGTAATCGAGCCCCTCTGTTTGGGCTAGCCAATTTGTAATAAAATAAATAATTGATATGTGATACTGTAAGTTGTAATGTTTAATTGGTGTGTAATTGGTGTGGCTCTCGACGTCTTACTGGCCTGAAACACTTCCTTAAGTTTCCCAGCTGGTCGAGTCCCAATGGTAGCAAGACCGGTCGAGTAGCGTAAAGTTGATGAAGAAATATATATGCTCAGCTTCACCGAAAGTTTCAAAACAAAAATTATTGTTTTGAAGAAAATTAAAAAAAAAAAAATTATGTTTATAAAAAAAATAATAAAAAAAAATTTTAATTTTATTAATTAATTAATTAGGATCAATTAATTAATATAGGGCTGTGAAGTTTTAAACAGTGTAATGCTCTTCTGAAAATTTTTATTAAAGTTTTAGTATAATTTAAATAATCTATCACCACTCATAAGACTGTCTGTAAACCAATCGATATTTGTTTACCTTTCTATTTTTTAGGTTATCTTCACTTACGGGTGGTAAAGTCCTTGTAGATTATCAAATAGAATTATATTATTGGTAGTTAGTATTATTGAAGAAATAAAGAACTATTAAGTATTGAAAAGTATTAATGTTTTATTAAGTAACAGCAATATTGACTCTTATCGATTAGTATCGATTCTCAGGATATCGAAAAAAGTTACAAGTATATGTTATAAAAATTATATAGGGTTCTTTAAACAGCCAGTTATTACCAAAGTCAGAGAAATCGGGCTAATATTTAAAAAGTATAACGTTACAATCAAATTAATAGTTATTAATAAACACAGACATTGAATAATAAATTGTAAATATAATAATTGTTTTCACCAAACAGCTGTTCTGAACCAAGAAGAAGGCACTGAAATCGTCAAAGCAAATGGCCGCCGTGAAGTTAGTGAGATGTCATTCGTATATTGGACGTTCCAAATAAAAGATTTTCCTGTAGTATTCCTGTTCTGATGTCTGCGAATCTCTTGTTATATGTTGTGTAGTGACTGGTGTAGTGATTCTGGGTTGTATTTAGTGTATTCGTATAATTATTAGTTCAAACACTTTCCCCGATTCCATCACTAATTTGGGTTAATGTATTACACAGTTTTCTAGTGTTTTGTGGTGTTTTTCAGAGTAGATTTATATTGTTCTGTGTTATGGAGTGTTACTTGATTGTTTCTGTTATAATATGATAGTTTTTAGAAGTATTCCACAAGTCACTCGCTATTTCACAATAACGTACTATACATTCGCTTGGTATGTCTATTATAGGTTGACCAAATGTATGTCATGTTAACCGTTCAAAAACCAATAATTAACTAACTGTTTCCTTCAGTTTCAATTAAACTCTTAGCCCATATAATATTATCCTTAACATTGTTCAAATATTTTTCACATCCTGTATACATTTTTACATTTTCACTATATGAATGCCTAAACTTTGGTTATTTGTCAATTTTATTCACTAGATTTGATTTAAATTAATCTTTCAGTTCATTCTGGTTATTTTCAGATTAAATAATGCCATTTTATAGTGTTTTCTGTCCAAAAAATAGTAATTTCACTTTCAGATTGATTTACTCTGAAAAGTCAAAACATCAAACTTTACTTCCTGTCATTATATAAATTCAGCCATTTTATCAGTTATATTTAATATTAATAATCCTATATTGTATTAAAAGGTTCATATTCCCTTATTTTCTGGTAATTAATTGAATTAGTTGTATTCTGAAACATTATTCTGAAATATATGACTCCCATGTCTAAATTTCTGAGTTTAGTCACTTTTATTTTTATTCATAATTCTGAATATAATTTATTAAAATCTCTCTAAATGGTATGTGCAATTATATGGCATGATCTCAAGTTTATTTTGTCTAAACCCCTTTTGTTTATTTGCATTTAATTGAGCAATTTCTCTGTTTTGATGAAGTTTGGTTTCCATTCTTTTGGCCTATGATTTTTTAACAATTTTTCTTACAAAATAATCTACAAACAATATATGATGTGCGATACCCTCTCTGACTTTTTACAAATAGTATTATAAATTAAACATGTTTTCAAATTACACAAAAACAATTAGTATTGGTTACAATACAAATAATAGTTAAACAAATAAAGAACTTTTTTTTTTTAAATAAATGGTTGTCTTCAAATCAGACATTTTGCAACAAAATTCCCATTTCCAACATGTAAACATGGTTTATAAAAAAGGTTTTGTACTAACTAACATCTTAATTACTCTCTACTATTTACAAGTGGTAATTATTTTTATAGTTCTGATGTTAGTTGTTTCAGACCCAAACAAATGGCCTTATATCTAAAACATTTTTAAACATTCTTGTACTATATACATTAAAACCTTATATCTATATTCTTATTTCTAACTATTATTATAAGTAGGATTCTACAGTTTTTATACAGTCTTTTATACCTTGTCTTTGGGGAATTGTACCCTGTCATTAACAAATAAATAGTATGAACCGTTCAAAAAGCACTATGAAATCTGTTTTTCTTTTTTCATGTAAAACAAAAATGTTATTTTAAACAGATTCATGTCTTATGAACAACATATTGTCACCGTACACATTTTAAGTCATTGAAAAATGCATATTTCATTGCATCCAATGTTTGTGATTGCCAAGAATGAAACACAAGGTTCATTTTTTATAATACCCAAAACTATCACTGGTTCACTTTCACTTATATATTATGTTAATGCTAAATGGTCGTATAGTCTTATTAACATAATAAATTGGTTAGCGTTTTTTCAATGGAGATTTGTTCCATGGGTACTATATTATTGTTTCATCTTAGTTCACAGGAAACTTTTACTTTATACACTCCTCTCTCTCTTAAATTTGTATACATGTGGTTTTTATTTCGTTATACTTTTATTTTTAGATATTTATTTTGGGGATATAGGGATTTGGGTGTCTTTTATAAGAGCATGACATCTTCTTCAGGATGCTGCCCTCTTCTTCTTTCTTCAGTCTTCTTTTCTCCTGCCTTCTGGGACTGGTATCTTCTCCATCTTCTTCTTGTTGCCATCAGGTTTCTTGGGATCTTCTCCATCTTCTTCTTTATTACAGAAATACACAACCTGTATTGGTTGATCTTGGCTTATTTTAGGGTTTCTCTTCTATTTATTCTTCCTCGTTGTGGGTTTGGTCATATTCAGTACTGCTTTGTTATTTACTATTTTACCTTCCTGGGTTATACCTTGAAAACCTTTGGTTATGAGACTGGTCTTGGATGACTCATCACTAGTAACTCCTTTTACTTGAACTTGTATTTTCTTTATAATAATGATTTCTTTCCACAGTTGCTATGAATTAATCTATTTATATTAAACTTAATGCTTTCTTCCAACTTTAAATATTATAACTTCATTATTCTAATGATCAATTGCCATTCAATATTATGCATACATCTGTCACGCTACAGATTGCTCCCCTCCAGAAGTAATTATTTCAGACATGTTTATGGATGAAATAATTTCTTATGATAATTTCATCATTTCTTATAATTCATTTTCTTCTCCATCTTTATATCGACTTTTTTATAATTAGAGTTTTATTAATTTTATATATATGGTTACTTGTCTTACTACTGATCCTTTTCGGATAGTTAGTGTCTTCTGAGATATATTATAATTGTAATACATTTTCTTTCTATATCAACTTCGTGTTGTATCCTTGGGATATTAATTCCCTAACATTCCCTATCACGTGGGCTGGGGCAGATCAGAGGGGCACTGTACGCTACTTCTCTGCTGGCCATACACCACTTCTATAAATTGAGTACAGGGGCATATCCATCCCTGCTCAAAAACATAATGCTGCTGGAATTATCTTCAGTCAGTCATCGAATAAATAAATAAAAAGTAGTCTCATTTTCGACTAATAAAAATATCTTTGGATTCTCCACTTCGTAGTCTCTCAGATTATCTCACATTTTCTATCTTAATAAATCTTCATAATCATTATTATACTCATTACATATATATTTTTTCAAAACTCTTAACTTGTCTGATATATTTAATTTAATTATGGTTGAAAACCTTTCTTTTAATAATTCTGGTTACTGTTTACAGTGTAACTCTCTTTCTTCTCCATCTGAATTCTCTTTATACTTTCTTCTGGTTATTCATAGTATTAGCAAGGTCTTTATAAATAGTCTTTCGTATTCATTATTTGAATCGTCTTAATATATTATATTTAATTTTTTAACATTGTACCTTTACATTAGATATACAGGTTGTTATATTGATCATTTTATTTAAACATTTTGGTTCTTTCCTTTCTCTTAGAAAGTTATTAATCTGCCTTCGCATTCATTAACATTAATTCATTTATATTATATTTCATGTGGTATTTATTCTCTTTGCATTTCATATAGGTCTTATTATTATCATTGGTTCAAAATCATCTTCTCCATATGTTTGGTATGAGTTGTTCTTCTTTGCTCTTAATTAACTGTTTTTATTATCGTTTCATAGGTAATTAGTCTCTTTGCTTCCAAATTTTTTCCTTCTCTGGCATATTACACTCTTTTTTGTTATTCTTCTCTACTCCTTCAAATGTTAGGTTTTTCCACATTTATTCTGGATTCACGTTAATCCTCTTTTCTGAATTAATTACTTTATTTTCTTCTCAATTCAATCATAATTGACACATAATTATTTCTTGGAACTTGGTTAGTTTTAATATAAAATTCAAACTATTCTTTTTATTTAATTGAAAAATATTTCTCATAAATCCTTGTAATATGTTGATCTTATCTTGTTTCAAAGTTCTGACGTTCTATCAACATTCAAATTCTGTTTAATTCATTTATTCCCAGAATTGTTTCATTCAGAATTGTTTATAGTAATGTGATCTTACTATTATTTCTGAATGTTTTGGTATTTCTCCAAATTCAAATTCTTCTTAATTATTTACCATAAAGTTTTCTCATAAACTTAGTTATAGTAAGTTAGTCTTACTTTATTCTTAAATTTTTTGTATATTAACTTCAAAATTCCTTTCTTCTTAATTCTTCCAAAATGTTTTTCTCATAATTCAGTGGTAGTAAGCTGTGCTTGCTTAATTTTAAATTTTTTAAATTAAGTTCAAAATTCTCTCTCTTTCTCTTTCTTCCATAAAGTTTTGTTCTAAATTATCAGGTTGTAGTAAGAAGTACTTACTCAATTTTAAATTTTTATAATTATATTTCAATTCAAAAGTCTTTCTTTTTCTTTCTTCCATAAAGTTTGTTCCAAAATTATTAGGTTGTAAGTTGTGCTTACATATTTTAGGATTTTTCAAAATATTAAATTGAAAAAATTCTTCTTCTAATTCTCCAAAATGTTCTTCTCAAAATATTAGGTTGTAAGATGTACTTACATTATTTTTGAATTTCTAAAAATTATTAAAAATTCTTTTTCTTTTAATTCTCCAGAATATTCTTTTCAAAATATTAGGTTGTAAGATGTACTTACATTATTTTTAAATTTTTATAATAAAAATTCTAAATTCCTTCTTCTTATAATTCTCCAAAATGTTCTTTTCAAAATATTAGGTTGTAAGATGTACTTACATTATTTTTAAATTTTTATAATTAAAAATTCAAAATTCTATAACTCACAACTCATTCTTCATAATATTTCTTCATAGAAGCTTGATTGTACACTCCTTTGATCTTTCCTGAAACGATTTCCTTCAACTCATATGTATTGTTATGCTTATCATTTACCACAACATATGGACATATATTGTACTCTACACTGGACCATATTCTTTATATTTTAATAAGTTGATCTTCTCTTTTTCTTTCTTATAAGTTTTCTTTTCTTTTATATACCCAGGAATATGGACGATTTTCTTTATGTCGTTCCATTGCTCATATTTTTATTTGTCATGTTCATTTTCTTACATAGTCTTCACTCATAAAACCCAGTTTTGTTTCTATGTTTATTCTCCATATCATTTCCTTTCAATGATATTTATTCCGTCTCCTTCACCGTTGTTTTTCGCCGTAGTCGGTTATCATGATCTCCGTCCCTTTTCTTGATGGTGTGTGGTATCTGTGTCAACCAGGGTCCATCATCTCAGTTGCTCTTATAAAATTTACCCTAGGGCGCGACACTCGGTTATTATTACTGTTATTGTTTTTATTACTAAATTTATCATGATAATAATTTCGGTTAGGTTGGTAAGGTTTGTCACCATTATTGTTGGGATATGGATTTCTCTGACTGTATGGGACGTTATTATGTTGGTATAAATTGTTTCTCATGTATGAATAGGGGTTGTTATCCCTAACGCCGTTAAAATTACAGCTAAACTGGTCATTACGCGGCGGGTTGTTAGGGTCGTCGTAATTACTGGGCTGGCTCCCTCTATCATCATATGGTATACACCAATACTTCTCTGGTCCATGTTTTGTGTTCCCTGACAAATATATGTGAGGATCTTCATCTGGGTTATCACTTATTATTTGTTTATCTGAAACACCATAAGCTGGTTTACCATCACATATCCACTCTGAAGAAATATATTTTAGTCTAACCGTACCCTGGAACTGTCCTAGATGGCACGTTAATGGAATACATTCTGGTGATTCATCTGTGTCATCATTACAGTCTGGTACGATATCACATTTCCATCTTTCTGAAATCCACTGTCCAGTCTTGCGCTGAAATTGATCTGGTTCACATGTTGTATTCTGTTTACCTCTGGTCCTTTCCCATTGGTAGACTACTGTCTTGTGGTAAATTATTTCTGAAATTACTTCGATTCTCCTTCTATAATTCCTGGAATTCATTATGTCTTTGTCATTGGTAATTGGGATATTATTGCCATCAATTAATCCATGGTTCATCATCTCCAACTCTTCCTTCGTTTTTATTACATTTCTTGGACACATTCTCCTTTTCCTTTGTTTAATATTTTCCTTGTTACCGATGGTTTTAATTTCAGGTACTACCATTACTAGTTCCTGCGTTTTGTCATTTATTACTTCTTCTGGTTCTGGTTGACTATCTTCCTGCGTTTTATCATTTAGTACTTCTTCTGGTTCTGGTTGGCTATCATTTTTTATTTCTTCGGCCTTCTCCTTTCTTAGTTCTTCCTTTTTTAATCTGTCCTCTCTTCTTTCTCTAATCCATTTTTGATGCTCCTCTTCCCTTTTTAATCTGTTCTCTCTTATCTCCTGATTTACCTCCCTTAACTCTTCTCTTAGAATTTGATTGTCCTCTCTCAATTCTTCCAATTTCTCCCCCATCTTTTCTTCCAACTTCCTGTTATCTTCTTTCAACTCTTCCTTCAATTGTCGGTTGTTCTTCTCTATCTTCTTCCTGGTTTCATCTATTTTCTGATTGGTCTTTTCAATTTTATTAATCAACTCTTCTTTAGTCGCCTTGAATTCTTCCTTGAACGATTGGTTGTCTTCCTTCAATTCTTCCATGTTCTTGTTCATCCCAGTCAACTCTTCTTTTGTGGATTGATTATCCTTCTTCAATTCTTCTAACTTTCCTCCCATCCTCTCTTCCATCTTCTTGCTGTTTTCTTCCATCTTCTCTTCCATCTTCTTGCTGTTTTCTTCCATCTTCTTCGTCAGGGACTGATTGTCTTCCTTCAATTCTTCTAACTTCTTCCCCATCTCTTCTTCCAACTTCCTGTTTGTTGTTTCGATTTTATTTCCTAAATCTTCTTTCAAGGACTGGTTATCACTCCCCATTTTCTTACTCAAGTCTTCCTTCAATTCCTTACTTGTGGATTCCATTTTCTTATTATTTTCGTCCAGTTTCTTGTCCACTCCTTCCTTCATCTGCATGAACATTTCCATTAATCTGTCCATTTTTGTTTCTTCAGGTGTCTTGGATTTCTCTACATGTCTTTCCTGGACATTTACTTCCCCTGTCTGAGTAGGCATCTCAGGTTGTTCCCCTGGTTGTTCATGTTGTTTGGACAACACTGGTGGCAACGACTCTTCCGCGTCTATTGGCGTTGCTTCCTTGTTGTCCATGTCAACTTCTATTTCTTTCTCGGCCTCCGCCGCCCGTTTCTTAGATGTTGCACGTCGTTGCATTTTCCCTTGAAATTCTCTGGCTTTGTAGCTGTTGCCTAGCTCCAACTAGTGATTGGGCAGAATGTATTGGCCTGTCAATCGCTAATTAAAGCCCCTAAAGTTGTGCGCCAATTTGTAATAATATAAATAAATAAGTTGTTGTAGTAAGAAGTATGGATTCTGATGTAATCGAGCCCCTCTGTTTGGGCTAGCCAATTTGTAATAAAATAAATAATTGATATGTGATACTGTAAGTTGTAATGTTTAATTGGTGTGTAATTGGTGTGGCTCTCGACGTCTTACTGGCCTGAAACACTTCCTTAAGTTTCCCAGCTGGTCGAGTCCCAATGGTAGCAAGACCGGTCGAGTAGCGTAAAGTTGATGAAGAAATATATATGCTCAGCTTCACCGAAAGTTTCAAAACAAAAATTATTGTTTTGAAGAAAATTTAAAAAAAAAAAATTATGTTTATAAAAAAAAATAATAAAAAAAATTTTAATTTTATTAATTAATTAATTAGGATCAATTAATTAATATAGGGCTGTGAAGTTTTAAACAGTGTAATGCTCTTCTGAAAATTTTTATTAAAGTTTTAGTATAATTTAAATAATCTATCACCACTCATAAGACTGTCTGTAAACCAATCGATATTTGTTTACCTTTCTATTTTTTAGGTTATCTTCACTTACGGGTGGTAAAGTCCTTGTAGATTATCAAATAGAATTATATTATTGGTAGTTAGTATTATTGAAGAAATAAAGAACTATTAAGTATTGAAAAGTATTAATGTTTTATTAAGTAACAGCAATATTGACTCTTATCGATTAGTATCGATTCTCAGGATATCGAAAAAAGTTACAAGTATATGTTATAAAAATTATATAGGGTTCTTTAAACAGCCAGTTATTACCAAAGTCAGAGAAATCGGGCTAATATTTAAAAAGTATAACGTTACAATCAAATTAATAGTTATTAATAAACACAGACATTGAATAATAAATTGTAAATATAATAATTGTTTTCACCAAACAGCTGTTCTGAACCAAGAAGAAGGCACTGAAATCGTCAAAGCAAATGGCCGCCGTGAAGTTAGTGAGATGTCATTCGTATATTGGACGTTCCAAATAAAAGATTTTCCTGTAGTATTCCTGTTCTGATGTCTGCGAATCTCTTGTTATATGTTGTGTAGTGACTGGTGTAGTGATTCTGGGTTGTATTTAGTGTATTCGTATAATTATTAGTTCAAACACTTTCCCCGATTCCATCACTAATTTGGGTTAATGTATTACACAGTTTTCTAGTGTTTTGTGGTGTTTTTCAGAGTAGATTTATATTGTTCTGTGTTATGGAGTGTTACTTGATTGTTTCTGTTATAATATGATAGTTTTTAGAAGTATTCCACAAGTCACTCGCTATTTCACAATAACGTACTATACATTCGCTTGGTATGTCTATTATAGGTTGACCAAATGTATGTCATGTTAACCGTTCAAAAACCAATAATTAACTAACTGTTTCCTTCAGTTTCAATTAAACTCTTAGCCCATATAATATTATCCTTAACATTGTTCAAATATTTTTCACATCCTGTATACATTTTTACATTTTCACTATATGAATGCCTAAACTTTGGTTATTTGTCAATTTTATTCACTAGATTTGATTTAAATTAATCTTTCAGTTCATTCTGGTTATTTTCAGATTAAATAATGCCATTTTATAGTGTTTTCTGTCCAAAAAATAGTAATTTCACTTTCAGATTGATTTACTCTGAAAAGTCAAAACATCAAACTTTACTTCCTGTCATTATATAAATTCAGCCATTTTATCAGTTATATTTAATATTAATAATCCTATATTGTATTAAAAGGTTCATATTCCCTTATTTTCTGGTAATTAATTGAATTAGTTGTATTCTGAAACATTATTCTGAAATATATGACTCCCATGTCTAAATTTCTGAGTTTAGTCACTTTTATTTTTATTCATAATTCTGAATATAATTTATTAAAATCTCTCTAAATGGTATGTGCAATTATATGGCATGATCTCAAGTTTATTTTGTCTAAACCCCTTTTGTTTATTTGCATTTAATTGAGCAATTTCTCTGTTTTGATGAAGTTTGGTTTCCATTCTTTTGGCCTATGATTTTTTAACAATTTTTCTTACAAAATAATCTACAAACAATATATGATGTGCGATACCCTCTCTGACTTTTTACAAATAGTATTATAAATTAAACATGTTTTCAAATTACACAAAAACAATTAGTATTGGTTACAATACAAATAATAGTTAAACAAATAAAGAACTTTTTTTTTTTAAATAAATGGTTGTCTTCAAATCAGACATTTTGCAACAAAATTCCCATTTCCAACATGTAAACATGGTTTATAAAAAAGGTTTTGTACTAACTAACATCTTAATTACTCTCTACTATTTACAAGTGGTAATTATTTTTATAGTTCTGATGTTAGTTGTTTCAGACCCAAACAAATGGCCTTATATCTAAAACATTTTTAAACATTCTTGTACTATATACATTAAAACCTTATATCTATATTCTTATTTCTAACTATTATTATAAGTAGGATTCTACAGTTTTTATACAGTCTTTTATACCTTGTCTTTGGGGAATTGTACCCTGTCATTAACAAATAAATAGTATGAACCGTTCAAAAAGCACTATGAAATCTGTTTTTCTTTTTTCATGTAAAACAAAAATGTTATTTTAAACAGATTCATGTCTTATGAACAACATATTGTCACCGTACACATTTTAAGTCATTGAAAAATGCATATTTCATTGCATCCAATGTTTGTGATTGCCAAGAATGAAACACAAGGTTCATTTTTTATAATACCCAAAACTATCACTGGTTCACTTTCACTTATATATTATGTTAATGCTAAATGGTCGTATAGTCTTATTAACATAATAAATTGGTTAGCGTTTTTTCAATGGAGATTTGTTCCATGGGTACTATATTATTGTTTCATCTTAGTTCACAGGAAACTTTTACTTTATACACTCCTCTCTCTCTTAAATTTGTATACATGTGGTTTTTATTTCGTTATACTTTTATTTTTAGATATTTATTTTGGGGATATAGGGATTTGGGTGTCTTTTATAAGAGCATGACATCTTCTTCAGGATGCTGCCCTCTTCTTCTTTCTTCAGTCTTCTTTTCTCCTGCCTTCTGGGACTGGTATCTTCTCCATCTTCTTCTTGTTGCCATCAGGTTTCTTGGGATCTTCTCCATCTTCTTCTTTATTACAGAAATACACAACCTGTATTGGTTGATCTTGGCTTATTTTAGGGTTTCTCTTCTATTTATTCTTCCTCGTTGTGGGTTTGGTCATATTCAGTACTGCTTTGTTATTTACTATTTTACCTTCCTGGGTTATACCTTGAAAACCTTTGGTTATGAGACTGGTCTTGGATGACTCATCACTAGTAACTCCTTTTACTTGAACTTGTATTTTCTTTATAATAATGATTTCTTTCCACAGTTGCTATGAATTAATCTATTTATATTAAACTTAATGCTTTCTTCCAACTTTAAATATTATAACTTCATTATTCTAATGATCAATTGCCATTCAATATTATGCATACATCTGTCACGCTACAATAGGAACGCTTCTTGGATTTCATTTGTGAATCCAAGAGTCGTTTACTGTCTTTAGCAATTGTAAATTTCATCCAACTGGAGAAGTTAGTGATTTCTGACAAAATGTGTTTAACGAGAAAGGTCGATTTTGTAAACTTTTACCGTGATTGGAGCGTGTAAAATTTTGTTTCCTTTTTTTTTATAAATTAGGCTTCTATTTCTTCAGCTAGTATCACGTGTGTTTCACTTTATGTAATTTTGCAGTAGAGTAAAAAATGCAATACCTATCACAACTCATAGAATTGTTTTTTAATTCCACTGAGGATATTAGTAACAAAGGTAATTTAAACGGGTTTAGACGAGTATACTCTCGGAGAGTAGCGGAATGGGTAGGCTTTAGAGTGAAGAAGTTTGTTGACTTTATGCGACGCCTCTCTTATGACAGGTCATTAGTCATGTAGGCTAACGATAACATTTTTTAATTAAACGACTGGTTGTGAAGGAGGAAGGAGTCAGACTCGTGTTGGTGTCATTTATGTAATTTAACTACACTCTATTGGATAGTCAGAATATTGGGCACCTAGGAAAAAAAAGAGTTGAGTCATCAGAAATGAAGTTTCTTAGGTCAGTGAAAGACAGTGTTGGGGGGGGGGGGGATAGGATGCGAAATGCAACCATTAGAGAGGTATTAAACATTCAGTCCGTTGCACTACAAGAACAAACGTATAAAGTAAGATGAAAGGAACATGTATCCAAAATACAGAAAGAAAGGATTCCAAAACAGTCCTTCAGTTATCGCGCACTAGGTAGAAGAAGCATGAGAAGATCGATGAGTAGATGGCGAAGCCGGAGTAGTCAGAATTACGAAACCCTGGAAGGGCACAATAAGGAATCGTATACCCTCGTATATGATGCCACTGGTCGTATCAGTACTTCGGAAAAGTACGGAAGACAAGGGACTTCCATATCATTTATACTCGTTATTGGAGCATAGGTAGGTACATAAAGAATAGACGAATAATGATGAATTGGGGTGGGGTGAAAGTGGACAGGAAAAGGGGTTAGGACTAGTCAAGGGTACGGGCTATCATCTGCTCATAATAATGTTAACCTTTGTGGAGAATACGATTGATTCATAATGTAGCAGAAGAGTAAGATGTTTTCGTATACGAAGGAATTAGCAGTAAATCTCTACGATAGCATGTTGTAGTCATCAGTTTTTAGGATTAAAGTCCAAAGATGGGATCACCGAATGTTGTATTGGCTGTGTTTAGATTTTATTAATTGAGATGATACGGTTCGGCCACTACGTGGGGATCGGTGTTTACTGTGACATCAGTCACCATAGGCTAATTTTATTTTAAAGATATATGTGTTTTTAAGATGTGTGTGCGTTCGCACGTGACCATACAATTATGAGGGCCAATTGAAAAGTTTGCCGAGCGACATCTATAGCTCAATGGTAGAACTAAAATCTTTTGTGTGCTGCAAGACGTATATTTCGCGTGAACACCTGTTAGTTTCCAGATATATCTGTCAATTTATTCACTTTTTACCAGCTGTTTAAATTTTCTTGTCACGCGTGTTTTTAAAGTTCACAAAATCAAACATCGTGTTGTGATGAATTCTCTGAAAAACGTTTTAGCGCCAATAGAAAATCAAAACTAAATTGTAAATGTGTTAGGAGATTCTTCGTCTGCAGAAACAACGGTATGTGGGCCACACTCGAGTTTAAACGTGTTCCCTACAAGCACTGAAGACTATCCCAGCAGTGGACGTCCAAAAACTGCAACAAAAATGACATTATTGAAAAAATATTATTTCATAGGGTGTTGGAAGACCGCAGATTGAGAAGTGGAGGACGTTGCTGAAATCATAGGCATCTCATATGAGCGTTTGCATCATACTTTGCTGAAATCATAGGCATCTCATATGAGCGTTTGCATCATACTTTAACTCAAGAACGTGGTGTGAAAAAGCGTTGTGCAAGATGGCTGCCGCATCTGGAGTTGTTGCATTTTTTGGGCGCCCAGTGCGACCACGTTTTCAGTGCTCGCACGACCACGTTTAAATTCAAGTGCCTACTTACAAACCGTTGGTTTTGAAGTCGCAGCATCTCCTGACACGTTTACAATTTCGTTTTGATTTTCCGTTGGCTCTGAACAATTTTTAACAAAGAATCACCACGATGTTTGATTTTGTCCGTTTTTCAAAACACGCATGACACGTCAATTGTAAACAGCTTCTAAACAATGAATAAATTGATAGATCGATTTGGGAATTACCAGGAATTCACATATAATACAAATCTTGCAGCACACGAAACGTTTTAGATTAGTTTTAAAATTTTAGTTGTCGCTTCGCCAACTTATCAACTGACCCTCGTATATGATGCCACTGGTCGTGATCAATTCAGCTGAGAATTATTAATTATCATCATATAGATACATAGATTATCATAATGCCATACAAGATTAATCCAGAATTCTGATGTTCGTTTTAAATGTATTTTCTTTTTTTTCAGGTAAGAATTCATAAGTCTACAATACGTCTCATGACCGAGTGCTCTAATAAGTGTCCAATGAAAAATGCCGTGCTTTAAAGTGGTAAGTGGAGCAGGCCTATTGCGATTTATATAAGATGCTGAAGTGTCTGCAGCATGAGTTTTTTTTAAACCGGTAATGTTTTCTTTGTGTGTTTGGATCACGTTTTGCGGCTCAAATTACGAATTGTACATATTAATGCGTCCTTTTTTCATTAATCTTGTTCCAATTTGTTCTTTTGTCCGTCGTATTTATATGCCTATTTTAAATTGGTCATTTTCAAATATTGTTAGGTTTTTTTTAATCCTTAAAGAATTTCCACACGTTGTCGTTGTATCTATCCAAATTATTTAATAAGCATCCACCTGAAGCATTTCAGTTAAAACGCTCAAGTCATTTAAACTTGTTCATTTATTACTGTCCATTTTGGACCCCGTAAATTGCTCAGCTTCACATGTAGGTCTTGATTGAAATTTTCTTTACAGTAAACTGTTGTGTGAATTACACACACACACACACACACACGCACGCACACGGGCGCGCGCACAACGCTTTGGGCCTTTTGATTTGGATTTGGTCATACGCGTCTGTCTGACCTTTGTTGATCTGCGGCTACCAAAGGGAACTGAATTCTTTCAGACTGCCTATACCATAACTTTGATTTAGATAGTAACGCCCCCCCCCCTGCTAGCGACGATGACTTGTTTAGCACAGTATTGCAGCTTATTTCCATCCTTCTGAAACAGTTTACCGTCTGCAAATCTTAACACATCGCTCTTTATACACTCTGCAAATACTTCTCATTTCATTGTTTTATTATTTTAATACTCGTAATATATTTTATATTTTAATACAGTGACATGTTGGAAGAAAAAGGAACGATAGGAATGCTGACGTAGTATAATTGTTAATAATTGTTTTTTCAATTGCAGAATAACCGTTCATGAAATAATAGTGAGATACTGTGCGACCATATACACTATAAATTAGTTTGTTGAATAATAGAATAATTATAAAACGACAAATGTTTGGACATGTTTAGTAGCATTATTTCAGTCTCCACGATATGATTTAGTTATTTAGTGGCGAGGAAGGTGAGTTTAAAACTTGCCGAAATCTTATAGAAGATTTAGTTATAAATGGTTAAAACGAAGAATATAATTGAGCGCTATAGAAAAGCAAAAGCGTAGTAATGATATTAGCCAATGTAACGAATGTTTACATGAAGTAGAGATTTGGTGATAGAAGACGAGCGTACATCTTGGTGGGAGGGGGTCGCAGTAGTCGACAGTCTGTTGTGTAACTGTATGTATTAGTGCGCGCGCGCGTGTATGCCCGAGTACGAACGAAAGGAAGAAAATTTTCGTTCATTTCTTTTGTACATATGATTGGGCGTGGAAAATCGGCGACGCTCAGTAGAAAGTAGTGAATAGGAGGCAGTGTTTTTGTTGCGGTCGGTGGTGATTTTGTTGCATGAACCCTGGTTTCTTCACGGTCGGTTCCGGCGTCGTCGTGGTGGGGCACACACCGTCATTGTGTAAGGTGTCGGTCACGGTTGGTCGGCGCTGGCCAAGGGCCACGGGCACGGAACGTAACGGATATCACCACCTTACTTAGTGCGTTGTCGTTACTCTAGGCGAGAGGACGTGTGTGTGCAGTGATGTGGTGTCTGTGCGCGCGTGCAATGATATGACCAGTGAAGTGATTATTATGAACACCTTGCCGGCGACGTACTACCAGCAACAACAGCAGCAGCATCACCTCCATCATCATCACCACCAACATTATGCCAGCAGACAACAGTGGGGACAGTACTCCGGGCCGCACTTGCGGTGGCAGACGTGGACATTGCCCGCAGCGGCTCACGTACACCCCGCCGTTGTACACCACAGGAGGGTACCCGCCTCTTCGGTATGTAACTTTCCCACGCTGACGTTGTGGACATTTTTTTTGTAATTTACAAGTACGATAATATAAACAGTGGCTTAGTGGACTTGTGAGTATGGCGTCCGACTACTAGAGCTTCCGGGTTCGGTTCCCAGGCGCACCATAAAATCAGGGTGCTTTTCTCAGTCCTCGGGTCGACTTAGCCTGTAGGAATGACTGCCTGGGATAATAATGGGAGGGTGAAGCGTATTGCTGGTCACACTGTCTTCCTCGTATCCCAAACGGCTCACATAAGGCAGCCTATCCTGCCTAATTCGTAGACTGCTTAGGCGATAAACAAGGAGCCATTATTATTATTAAGTAGAGTAACATTCGGGGATATTAGCAAGTATAAGTACCAAGTTATCTGAGGAATTTGGGGGGAAGAGGTACGAATTATTTCAAATACGGACAATCCACGTACTTTTTCCTTATAATTATATTTTGGTAACAGCTAGCTTAATCGTTTGAAAGAACAACAGCCGTGGATTAAGAAACTTATGGTACTTGTACATGCATTGACTTATTTGGACCTTGTGTATTGCAAAAAAAGAAAAAGAAAAAAGCTTTTAGGAGGGAATTAGATTTTTTCACTCACTTTCAGGGAGAAACTGATATTACTAGATTAATAACAGTTAAACGAACAAATTAAATGTCTTAACGAATGTACAGACAGTATTAAGACAACATCTTTAGCGTATTGTATACCTGTGTGTTCTGCCACATTACTATTGAAAAGAAAGCTAGAATAGTATGCAAGCATAATTTTAAAATATGGTTCAAAAGCAGCAAATTTTGTGTTTTCACGTCATTTCCTTTCTTTTAATTGGTCGCACGCAATTAATTTTTTCAACATTAATTTATTGTTTAACTGAATCCCTTCTCCGTCTAAATGTCGATCAGACTGCAAGTTGACGCTGTTTTTTTTTTCAGATTCGAATGCAGTAAACTTCTTCTCTTTCTCTTGCATAATTTTTGTGTTTATTTATTCGTTTCACGGTGATTTCAGTTCACTTCCGACTATGTTTTTTTTTTTCAATCTTTCCGAGCTTCCATGGTGAATCCGCAAACACGATATTCGATGCTATCTTAGTATGTTACGTTTTATTGTTAGAGAGGGATTCCTGACCCTTTTTCATTCTTAAATACGTGTACAATGAGATACGATTTATATTTAGTTTTAACGCGTGTTTCAGTTACATCTTATTCCATAATTTCTCATTGAGAGTAATGATTTTCTGCCCAGGAGCCAATAATGCTTGCGAAACAGTACGTAAAATAGACTAACGAGATAGGCCTACTCGTATTAAGCATGTACTGTAGAAGAAAATCTGAAGCTTGAAGTTCTCTCACCATTATTACGAATCGTAGGCCTACATCTTTTTGTTATGTGTACTGTCTTTATGTGATAAGATTAACGAAAAGGTTTATGAAAAGTATAATTAGAAGTGCTTCAACGGGTAGGATTGTCTGTACTCAGTCCTACGCCGGCATTCGAGATCTCCCACGGCCTTACAGCCCTTCTAGTTTTAACAGTATTGATTGACACCGAACGTTAAACGTATAGCATACATTCTTTTAACGAAAGCATGTTTAGACGTGACTGCAGATCACTTTGCACGCGGAAACAGTGTAGATGTAGGGTAACTTCTACTATTACATAGCAGTAGTGATTAAAAAATAGTCGAGAGTCCCTAGTAATCCATAGCTAACTTTCGAACGTGAATTGTTTTGTTGTTTGATATTTGTGAGTCTCAGAAACGCTACTTTGGTAAAGTGGAAGTAATTTGTTTTGTTTGAATAATTTTAATGTCGAATAAAGGAAGAATGACTTGACATATGGTAAAATATAAATATTCCAATTCACTTTAACATACGAAATCATTAGCTGAAAAATAGGGTGAAGGGCGAGGAAACTATTGATTCATCGAGTGGTAGAAAAATTTGTCGTACAATATTTATTTGTACAGATATCGACAAACATTAAACCACAGACAAGTCCCGGCATCTATATTAAATGTAATTATCCACATGAACGATCATAGTAAATAATATAATTATTGTAGCCAAACAAACGTAATTTAATAAACGTATTAAATCGTTAACACTATTAACTGGGTTGTAACTGGTTTTACAATTAACAGTTTTAACACCGCGTCGGATTTCAGTAATTTTACAACTATATTATTCTACACAACGACAGTATTTTCCTGTTTACCTGAAAATTATTGAGATTACACGTCAAACGTAAATACACTGAAACACAATTTTGTGTACGTATTAATCTGATAAATTAATTTGTAACAAAACGACTAGATCGTCGTCAGAGGGCTTATATAATACGTAATTTAACATTGGCCTAATAATAGATCTTTTTTTTTGTAAATGAATTAGGACAATTTGCTACACGTGTGTAGGTACATAAATACTCAGGGTATATCCCAGGAAATTGATTCGATATTTGTTTATGAAATGATCGCGTATTTGTTAGTATGTCTGAAGTTTACCCGTATCGTTTAGATTTGTGTTCATAGTATATTAGAACAGTAATCGAAACTCTACGATCCCTTGAAAGACCGTTCTCCAACGAATTTTGCTGTGAAGTTTTGTAAATAACTAACGTTGGCGGCAATATTGAGCGCGCGCGCATACGAGTCATTGAAACCAAATTCACTGCTAAGTGTATAGTAATTACATTTTTACGTTACGTTAATTAAAATAACAGATACTGTAATTACGGCAAACGGTGTTATTGTTTCAATTAGATGACAAAATTGCCGTTGTTGTGTTATAGTGGTGTAAAATAGTATATTTCATTTGGAGTCCAGAAAATACTTTTCCCGTGCGCGCGTGACAAATTCCCGGGTGAGGCGAAGCCGAGCACGGGAAATCATGTAAACACGGGAAAAGTACGTGGACGTGTACACGGGAACATGGACGTGTAATGAACGATATTTTTCATTATACCTCTTGTGAGATCAAGACAAAAGAAATCTACACATTATTAGAAACCTTTATTTCGAAACATGTACAAACAAGTATATCTGTACTTTTTAATAAATGAAAAATTTATACTATTTATATTTACTTAAAGTAATATTTATCTTTCTGGAGTAATCGTTTTAAAGTTATTTTGAATAGAAATTCAAAAACACTCACAGCACATAAGCGTTGTGTAGAATTACTAAGGAACTTTCAGTACCATATTTTATTACGACTGGAAAGTAGGCGGCGTCAGTATATTAATGACAGGTAAAGCCAGAAAATAAATAATTTAAAAATTGAGGCTGAAATTTAAAACTTTCATAATTCCGAATGTAACATAGTGCGGTATTAGACGAGTTTATTTTACTTGATTAAGTATTATAATTATATTTTTGTAATTATTATTTATATTTTAAATTTATTATTTTTTTATAATTAAGTACGTACTATTTTAGGATTGAAAGTTAGCGTACGGAAAACATTTTCGGTGTACGCACACCTAAGAAAGCAATTTTCTGTGCGCTAAACAGACATATAAACATGGTGTTTTCAGAGAGGTATAATGAAAAGAGTTTTAACTGTACGGTAAGATAGAATCTGTCTCCGCGTGACGTTACTTTTGTTGTCGTGGTTTGTCCGTATTTATTTTAGCCAACGCCTGACCTAAAGTAAGGATTCGCCGCTTTTTATGGAGTTTAAGTGAAGATTAGCCGGTATAAGAAACGGTTTTCCCGTAAAACCATCAGCTGGAGTATCTCTTGTTTTCTTTTTTTTTTATAAGACTGTATTATCTTTTGACCCAGTATACCACGGAGGCGTTCTAATGTGGGGTACACATTTCAATAAATTCATTGTTAACAATAAATTTAAACACGATGTTTCAATTACTGCCAGTCAGAGCTGCTTTTGTACAGAGTCGCCTGTTTGTTGCAACGAACTTTGTTTCCTATTTTACACCCACATGGAACATTTAAGAGTTCGCGCTGTTAATTTGTGAAAACGTGTAGCACCAGCCGCGTTATCCACAGCGAAAGGTAATCGCTCTACGGCGACACTTAACGTCCCTACAATTAAAAAACGTCGTATCTTATGAAAAAGACATGTGAAAACAAAATTAATTTTCTCCAGGCGCGTACCGGACACTAAACTATTTTTTAACGTCTGCACTGTATCTAGACACGTGTGTTACTGTCTTAAAATGTGCTGTTTACAAAATTGATTGATTTTTACAAAATTGATTGATTTCAGCGGACACTCAGAAATCCGGAACGAGAAGCTGATTGTCTAGAAACGTAGACTCGGCCTGTCTACGTATGTGTAAATTTCGACAGTATGAACTGGAATATGAGTTTATTTACCGACACATCTTCCAAGGAAGTCGGCGTTTGGTAGACCTGTCGGATGGCGTGGTGAGCGTGAACGTGACCGCGCGCGTCCGTCGCGTGTGTGCGTGCCGGTCACTGACCACTATGTGCGTGTGTATATGTGTTTAGTCGTATTGTGTTATTCAGATGCATAACTAAAATATTCACTAATACTGAACGTATATTTGATATTGCTGTTGCATGTGTAACGTGCGTTATGCAGATGGCTGAATACTGCAAAACTGCGGTACAGCGGATTGTGTGTATTAGTTACTTGAATATACGTAAAATGTTACGTGATAAGTGGACGCAGTTGCGTGTAAGCAAAAGAAATTATTCTAGTGTTCGGTTGATGTAGAATCCCGCAACTCTTTTTGTATGTATACTGAGTCTGAAGTATAGAAATGTTAGTGTAGTTATTTACTGGTGCGGTTGGTATTTTGGCAAAAGAAAGATTAATAATTAATAATTCAATCGGTTTTTTTAAGGGCGTGGGTGATCAAATATAAACTTTCGGTAAATTATAAAAACCTGTTTATAGGCTGTCATAAGACTCGTACAGTCTTTCTTATTAACGTTCCCGATAAACAAGCATGACTAATATATTTCACTTTTGCCTTTATTTTTAATATTTATTATTAATAAAATAAAGTAATTTAAAATTTAAAAAGTACGCCCTTTCAAAAAATCAACTTTTGGAAACGGAAAAATTTTAACAAAATTTCTTTAAATGCAATTTATTGAATTGAAACAGCGCTTTAATTATATAAAACTAAAAACAAACATTTTTAATAAACAAAAACAAGTCATAGTAAATCTAGGGTCTTCCACTACATCCTCCACTGTCTTCAAAATTCCTGGTCGTCCCCTTCTTCTTCAGAATCACCGTCAGCTGAATTCTCAGTTGTGTGAGGCCAGACAAAAATTTCTTCATAGTATTCGTGAAATTCATGTGGTATGTACTCCTTTAATTTCTTGATGTTGTCTATTTTGACTTTTTGTAGGAACCTTGTCTGTTTGGTAAACTAGTTGGTCTGGTTGAGATACAGGCCGCGAGAATGTTGGGATATGAAGAAAGTATGGGAAACCGTGCTTAATATTAGTGAATGCCTTCACGTAGCCCTTTTTGTCATTGTGGTATAAACAAAATGAAACAAGTTTGTTATAGAAACGTAAACGTTTCGTTCCTTTGGGAGGGTTTTAGCTCTTGTTTCTGCTGATATGCAAGACTTTTGTGCTGCATCTTATGCCAAGCTTTGAAGTCTTAAGATGCCAGTAGGGTCAGTTTCCTTCAATTTGAACTTTCCACTCTTAGACCTTTTGATTAGCAGTTCTGTAATCTGGTGCACTGTGTATATACGCTCATGTTGACGTAAAACTTTGGATATGGTGCTAAATTCTCTGTCGGTAAAAAGCTGTGTCCACGAATGGGCTGTGGGGGGCTAACAGTTTTCATGTAGGCCTAATCATAAGCTACTGATAGAACGTCTTCTTCTTTCAAACCTTCTTCCGACTGTTCGTGTTTGAGTGCGTCGTAAAACTTTTTACTCAGGCGTTTATGTACCATTAACTCAGCTACTGCTGTTGTTTTTGCAACTTTATTTAGACGAGGTGATTTTGTCTTTAAATTCATTTCCTCACACAGACAGCAAGTGTCAACTTGCGGACGCGAAAAGGGATAATTGAAATTTTCTCTGAAAAGTTTCCAATAAAATGATTGGCTTACCTTAATGTCGGGATGTTTTTCACAAAATAGTTGGCACATTTTCTTGATGTTCAAGTCTGCGCTACGATATTTTTTCCGGAATAATGTGATTCCTTCAACGGAAATAATCTGGTGTGGTCACTGACAATGTCATGCACTCGTACATTTTGAGGAAGTTAGTAAATTTCAAAGTCGTTTTGACATACAAAGGATAACCTCACAGGCGCCCTTTCAGAAGACATTGATAGATAGCCCAGCCTATCAGGAGCACAAAACGCACAAAAAGTCGAAATGACAAAAAATGTCACTTACGTCCTTTCAAAGTATGCAGAATCGTGGCATTATATAGGAAGTATGTTTGTCCAATTAGTAGCGTACTCCTCTGTCGTATATATACTCAGTATGGAGTCCCTGAATGAACAAAAAAGGTGGTAATGCGGAAACAATATCTTTTAACATTCGCTTGTAATAAATTTGAAAAGAAAATGAAATTACTTTTTGGGAGAAGCGACTCTTTCTTCCCTTGAAAATGTGAAGATCCTTCTCTTTTCCATGCGAGTATATCTTAAAAAGAACCTAAAATCTGAAAATACTTTCTTATTCTTCTGACTTGGTTGAATTACTGAACGAGTTGTATGCTGAAAGTTGAGATATGACATCGTATTTGTGATCGCTTCAAAGTGCTACTTCTTTTCTAACAATTCTTACGTTTACGTGTAAGTAAGAGATAGTGTTTTATTTGGAACGAAGTAGTTCGTAATAAGGCTATGAGTTTATCGCTTAAGAAGACTCGGAACTCTCCATTTTTATTGCCCGAAATAGGGGGGTTAGGAACGAGCGCTCAAGTCGTACAAGAAACCTTGAGGTTGAGAAATTATATCTGAAATTGATTATCAGCAGTCGGTAGCTGGATACTTCACAAAGTCGGTCGAGTCCCGATCTGTTCAGTTCAGTAACTGTCTTCTGAATCCTGGAGTTGGCGACTGTTAACAGTTCGCACTTCGATGCACAAACGTTTCGTTGAAAATATTTCTTTTGTAATTACGCTTACAAATATTTCTTTTGGTCAAGCGCTTGTATCGGCGATGAATAGTGTTTATAATAGGATATTATCAGATGATATATACCGATCTGTGGAAATGAACTCGGAAATATTTTTTGTATCCCCGTTCCAAGATATGTACGTAATAGATCTTCCTTTTTGCTTTAGAAAATGAATGCGTTACGCGCTAGTAGAAAATTATTTCTGTGCTAGTGTGCTCCCGAAGCTGCAGAACTCGCTCACTATTGTGAAAGAAGTACATTTATTATTACATAAATTTCGATATCAGATAATTGTTCACTTAAGAAAAAAATTCCAAAAATCCCGATTACTCTACGATTTCTTTAGTAATGCAACAATTGTTGAGTAATCATGCAATAAACATTAAAATTTCCAGAAACTTGGATTTGGATTACAATTCCTTTTAGTCTGCCATCCTGCTGGATTTTCACAATTTCTCGAAATTTTTAAATTGTCGGGTTCAAGAAGTTTGAAATTTCCAAAACTCAACACCACGTTCACATGTTATTTAAAATTCTCTTTAATTTGATACCACACATGAATTTTTGCGATTTTATCCAAATTTTCACCCTCTTTTTGGACTCTGACGTTCAAAAAAATTTTAATTTTTAGAAACGAACACTGCAATCAGATTGGGGTTAAATTTCCTTTTGATTTGATATACCACACATGGACTTTTGCGATTTTTAAAGAATTTTTGTCCTCTTACATTTGTGCATCCCCTTCTTATTTTAGGAGGATCGCTGTAAAAAGCAATACTGTTCTTAGGGGTAAATGTGTGGACATGCATGCCGCCAGGTTTTATGATAATCGGTTGATGCGTTCATAAGTGATCGTGAGACATACCCCAATTAGACAGATAAACAAATGCCAAACGGTCGAGTTCAAACTGAGAACTCGCTTCTCTCATTCAGTAACAAATTTTGTTAACAATACTCCAAGTTTTATAGGCAGATCTCGATTTATTTAGACTTTTCAACTCTCAGGTTTTTGTGTTTGTGTCTTGAGGTACTATAAGGTACTTATCTTCATTTTGCGACGAAGTGAAAGGTAGAACTTTTTGGTTGTTAGAGTACTTGTTACTTTTAGACGTATATAATTTTTGTTCGTATGTTGCTTCCGATTGACAGTTTAAGTAGTTATTTGGCTCGTAATTCGCGGTCTAGATTATGAGTTGAATGATGACATGTCACCTTGCGTGTGACGCCTCCTAACAATGTAGCGTGATCAGCGAGCTATTCCCCACGTTGTCTACCGGATCAGTCCAGCCGGACTATGCACCTTTGGGATATTTACGTACACGCAGCACAGGCCTATGCGGAATTCGCATCCGCTTATGTTGGATTTGCGACTATAGTAAATAGTCTACAGTTAGTGTTGAACCACACACGGTTGGTGGTCATCGCGTTGTGCATTTCTTTCACCGTTGGAGCGTCTGAGTGGCTCATTGTAATTGATATCAACGCTGGAGCCGCCGCAGGATACTGCGTCCTTGTCAGTGACACAACAGTCCTTTGTTCTCCGGGAAGGAACTTGCGCCTTCTGTTGTGCATTTTGATACGTTGTGTTACCTTGAGCGATGTAATCCGCCGCCCCAGTCGCATCACTAGACTATGGTCAGTTCAAGGCTATCGAAACTAATATCATTTGCTCAGTTTAATTACAGTGTGTTAGATTTTCTAGTACGCGTAACCGTGATTACAAATTTTTTGTACGATGTTTCCGCTGTGAAGAACCTTCTTTGGATTAGTTATTGTAGTTGCTCGTCTACGTCCTTACATCTGTGTTATATTAGCTAATTTTTACAGTGAACTTAATCTTTCATAATAATTTAATTTTCTTTAAAAATTTACCAGTTTCAGTTGAACTTATATAGCTGCAAGCCATATGTTCATACGGATACTGTGAATGATAAAAGAGCAAGCGATCTAACAAAGTTTTGAGATCTAGCAAGCTGATGTAGGTTATGAGAGACAAGTGAATTCTCGTTCCAACGGCTATCAATTTATACCAGAAGATATGGCGTAGTTTAAAATTTTGGTGTTGTTTATTTTCCGTATTTACAATATTGTCTTGACGTAAATTACTGTCTCTCCCGTCTGTGGTGGGGCTTGGCATCCCATACACATCGACTTCATTCTTGCCGATTTTCCCCCTTCTGTCACCTCTTTTCGACTCGCATGTTCTCAGATCCTCTTACAAATTTTGCAGCTATCTTTTGCTTTTATCTTCTTTTCTCACATCACTCGTTCTTCCCAGAAAGAGAGTCCTAACTGGATACTCCCTGAAATATCTTTGATATTCTTTTAACATCATTGAATACACAGGTCACCGATATTTGGTTCAAGCGGATGTGTCTTCATTGACTGCAATTCTGTTACAACACATTGCTTCTGATATTCTGCGCCGATCAGTTTTCTCACTGATAACGTGCTTATTGTTGTACACATTCCATTCAGATACTCTACAGGTACTGTCAGAGTCCACGTTTCTGATTCGTATGTAATCATTGTCCTGACCGGTGTCTTTTGTAGTCAAAATAATATAGGCCTAAGCGAAACCTTAAAAATTTAATTAACTATCTAATGTGTGTACTGAAATAACAGTCAACCTGTTTATAGGCATTTAAAATTATCCGAAGAGACCGCTTTGGATTAGTGTCGGTGACAGTTGCCTGTTAACTTAACATATCAGTAAAAATTTACCGAATCGTGCGACTGAATTGTGAACGTTGGAATTGTCGTGCAATTAAACCGAATAGATACTTTGTATTTAATATGCGTATATTCTGTGTAAAAATTTAAAAAAGGGTTCACGAAAAGAAGGGGACAAGAAGAAAACCCTTCAATTGTGTGTACTGTAACTTGGATAATTTCCAGTTTTCTAACGTAGCCAATCTGTTGTGTGAAGTCTGTGGCCGTATTGCTCTGGAAATTAACGAAATTTTGCACAAATTGTCATTGAGAACGAGTATTATTTGGTAGCTGTTTTGTTGTTTCAGGGTAGCGTAACGGCATTCGCTACACGACACTACCCTCGTACTAATGAAGAAATTTGTGTTAGTTGGTTGAAATCACAAGCAGAATGATCACTGTTGCACACCACTATATATTTTTATATAGTGGTGTGCAACAGTGATCATTCTGCTTGTACCCTCGTACTGTTAATTGGGTTTCCACAAAACGTTGGACGAATGTTAATCTTTCAAACGATAAGATCTTATCTGTTTATAATTTCACATAGTGTGATTTCATGATAAAATATGTTGCATCTTAATCAGAAAACATCCGTTTAATTTGATAGGTTAATATAAAAGTAATTAATAGCAGGGTAATGAGCGTTTGTTCAAAGCAGAGTCAGCGTTATTCAATTTACTCCAAGTGTGTCCGCGCGCAATTAGACACTATTGGGTGATCTCGCTAATTGTAGCGAGTAACTCAGTTGAAACAATAATTGATTCTGCAGTAATAACGTCCACCCAAGTCGCTGCATGCGTAATTGCCGGCGATACGCTTTGGTCTGGTTAATTTCCACGTCGCGTCCCTCTGCATATTCTCTGGCGTCGTGTACGTTCTCGTTTAGTGAAAACACGGTTTTTATACGAACACGTTTGTTTATCTTCGTGTCTTTGCGACCGTTTCGTTTTCATTAATCGAAGTAAGCGAAATCAGTGACGGTGGGTGGAGTTTGACTCAGGGTATTATACTTCAAGAAGTCAAACAGGTGCAGGTGCTTCTCGAACAGCATGTCAGTATAATTTGAAACGCTGCATAGACTGGAGGATTTTTATCTCCTTGTCGAAAATTTTTCCGATGGATGTGCTGGAAAAACACTCATTAGATCAGTCATAGGCAACCTTCGAATTTACGGGGATGCATATATAACAGAGGACCAGTTCGATGGGCGCATCCCTCCCCACTCCATCGGTGGAAAATATAGAAAGGTCCGAAGTTGAATAACCGAACGTTACAAACAGTAACTATCGCTTTATAATATCCTTGCGCTTATATTTAGCGACGTGTAACACCGAATAAAAAAAAAAAGTTTGCAGTATTTTTCAGATAAATTTGTGAAAAAATTTTCACATTAGGAATAAGTCGTCACCAATTTGTCATCATACACACGCACGTTAAAACTAACAACACTTTAAACTAGAAACATGGTTAAACAGGAAAATATGAAAATAAATTAAAGAACTTAACACAATAACACTATTTATTTTCATAAAGTGCACAGAAATGTAAAACTTGAAAATATCAAATTTCTCCTTTGGGGAAAAAGGTGTTTACAGGCTCTGGGCAACAAGCTCGGCAATCGTATTGGGAGAAGACTTAGTGCGGTTCGGCAAATGGCTGGTACTAATTTATAATACAATACTTCGAAACAGGTACAATGTGGGTGCATTTCATCGTTAAAACAAAAAAAATTAAATATATAAATAAAATTACAAATTGGTAATTTGCTGCTGCTTTAGATGATTAGCGTATAGTAACGTTTTTTACTTCCATGTTCCTTAAGGAAATGGAAATATGGTGATGGCAAAAAAAATCGTGTTCGAGATTATTGCAGATTCTGATTATACTACAGAGTTCTCAAGACCTATTGTTTTTGGTGAAGATCGGTTAAGGGAAAGGGGTAGTTTACCTGCAACGTTTTATGTTTTCACAAAGGTATTTTTTATGGCAAACGATAACAACCGCAAAATCAAACAGAATCAAATAATTATTTGCATACAACCCTGAATTGTAGAGTTCTCAGGACCTATTGTTTGTGGTGAAGATCGGTTAATGGAAAGGGGTAGTTTACCTGGAACGTTTTGTTTTAAAAGGGTATTTTCTATGGCAAACGAATAACAGCCGTAAATTCAAACAGAATCAAATAATGTTTTGGATACAGCCCTGAATTGTAGAGTTGTCAAGACATATTGGTTTTAGTGAAGATCGGTTAAGGGAAAGGGGTAGTTTACCTGCAACATTTTATGTTTTAACAAGGGTAATTTTTTCTATGACGAACGATAACTGCCGTAAATTCAAACAGAATCAACTACTCTTTTGCATACCTTTTTGAATTATACAGACCTCAAGGTCTGTTGATTTTGTTGAAGATCGGTTAAGGGAAATGGGTAGTTTACCTGCAACGTTTTATGTTTTAACAAGGGTATTTTCTATGGAAAACGAAAAGAGCCGCAAATTCAAACAGAATCAAATAATTTTGTGCATACAGCCCTTAATTGTAGAGTACTCAAGACCTGTTGTTGTTGGTGAAGATCGGTTAAGGGAAATGGGTAGTTTACCTGAAACGTTTTTTTTTATCAAGGGTAATTTTTTCTATGGCAAACGATAACAGCCGCAAATTCAAACAGAATCGAAAATGTTTTGCATACAGCCCAGAATTGTAGAGTTATCAAAACTGTTGGTGTTGGTGAAGATCGGTTAAGGGAAAGGGGTAGTTTACCTGCAACATTTTATGTTGTAACAAGAGAAATTTTTTCATGAAGAACGATAACTGCGGTAAATTCAAACAGAATCAAATAATTTTTTACATGTGTGCCTGAGTTGTAGAAGACTCAAGGTCTATTGATTTTGGTGAAGATCGGTTACGGGGAAAGGGCAGTTTACCTGAAACATTTTTTGTTGTAACAAGAGTAAAGTACTTAATTTTGATAAATAAAGTATCCTGATAAGAAGATCTTAATAATCCACTGTAGAAACGTAGATGAAATATCTATAAATGAAGAGGCTAGTTGAACGGGGTGGGGGTAAATTTCTATAAATGAAAATTATAGTTGAAGGGGGAGGGGATAATATTTATATGTGTACTACGTAATCGGCAACAAAGTAGTAGTTTGTTGTTAAAATTCCTTCCCCGGCTGTTTGGCCGTAGTCCAATGTTTTCTGCAAAACCAGATGTTTCGGCAGTACCGTCGACTGCCATCATCAGTGAAAATCGAATGCGATAACGTGTGGTTGGTATACGTTAGTGAACACAGTACTGTGGTTAAGGCTGAAGCAATAAGTGGAAAGAAGTAGTTTCTATGGAAACATTTCATTTCGTAAATGATTTTAAATATAAATCTTAGAACATGGAAGTCATGTATGGTTCTCCATACCGATATTTCGAAATTGTTTCCTACCCAGGTTCCATCTTCCTTAATGTGACTTGTCCCAGGCCTTAATATACAAGTCCAAGGTAAGAGGCGGGACTTGAAGACTCGGACCTATTAACATTTTATTGTCTTTCCATGCTTTACTTGCTTGCAACCGAAAAACATTGTTATTAGTGACTGATGGTAGTGAACTGGGAGCGCGACTTGCTAATGTTTACGTCTAAAACAATTACTGTACTGTTCAGGAATTAAGTTACCTGTAAGAAAACCATCTGTAACAGGTGGACAGTGTTCTGTCACAATTGTAGGTAACATTTTCAACTTGGATTCCTCTTTTCGAATAGACTAATTTTAGTCAGTAAATTAATACAGAATTTCCCCTCTGCCCGGCATGACGGCTTACAGGCCGCGATAATGATATCCACTCTGATGAGTGAACGCTTTTCGCCATTTCACCATCTTCTCACGAACTACAAGGGAAGGAATATACAACGTGACATCTACTTACATATATTGTGACCATTCAGCTCCCCTCGGTTGAGTGAGTGCTGAAAGCATCTGTCAAGAATGGGTTCATTATTGTGATGTGTATACCATCAATTCGTACTGTGAGAAAAGGCAGCCAAAAAAACGTCAAGATCATTAAACATCAACAATACATCATTAAAAGTTTATTCAACAATACAGGACACCTTAGAAAACAAATCTAGGCGTAATATAGAACTGAAACATTGTTCTATATTTGATCCTCTGAAGTCGGTATACAGAGGTATGTGTAGGTAAAACTTATCACCGGCAGTAATCTAGAATGTATGCGCCCGTAATGAGGTTTCAAGACCACTTAAGGCTTTTTAGATTTTACAAGAGACAAGAGCATTCAGATGTTTACGTGTGACCAACAGTTGAACCTGTCACGCAAATACAGGTTGCCGGAAATGAAATGACCGCGTTGGTAGTATGAGTCCGAAGAGCAATATGACAACGCTTAAGGCATTGGTTGATCTACCAGATCTACGGACATGTGAACTCCATACCATGATGACAATAGTGGTGGTTTGTTTATCGTCTCAAACCATTGGTACAGTAACTGTCGCTGTAATGTATATTAACACCGTGGCCAGGCGGTTTAACGTTGTTTACTAACTTTTACACTTTCTCTCACCACATGGGAAAGTGTAGATAATTAATTATCGCGTGAGGAAAGTAGCAAATCGGTTTAGCTAGAACACAGTTTAGCACCACTGAAATATACGCGACTACGCGTACAAGATAGAAGGTATGTCTACCCGTTCGGTTCTATAAAAAGATTTTAGATGTCGGTTTAGCACAACACGTTGATATCATAATTTGGGTAGTTGCTTTAAGCTAGTACTTATGTTATTAGATGTCGACGGCTTAACAAGTCGATTTTTCTTTCAGATTCTATGAGTAAAGATCAGGGTCATTTTTGTAAATCGTATACAAATATGACTCGGGTACAAAAGTATATAAAAGTCTGCATCAACTGTAGCATGTTTCGTGTTGACACAATGTGCAAAGCCGTTTGACTGCGTTATTAGTGGTTTGGGGGAGGTGTGGTAAAACGTTCTTCAGTATCTTCCTATCTCCACACTTGATCGCCATTCCTTTCTGTTTAAAGGATTGCTCTTTGAGCCCCCCTCTCTCTTTCTCTCTCTCTCTCTCTCTCCCTCCCTCCCTCCCTCCACGTCTAGGTCAGCCTTTGTTCCTCTTTCTGAATGGCGTCCATTTCCAATCTGTGTTCGGAAGTCTTAACATCCGTCATTCGCAGAACGTGCCCGTACAATATGTACGCAATTGACGTCTTTGCGTAGTTTGTGTGTTCGTATTTCTGTACCATAAAATTTCCGATGGTATCGTTTCGATCTCTGGCCAGTCGTGGGTTTTCTAGCAGATCTCTTCATTATACCATCTCTACCGGTTCTAGCCTCCTTTTGTCTAGAGAACTTTTGTCCCACCGTCCTTGCGATCAGAAAATGTTTCTCAATTCGAGTGCACCCGTAAGCACTCGAGCCACGGTTCCGTGTCATAGCGTTTGTGCCATAACCACAGGCAGCCAATGCAAGTGCAGTGTGAACTTACAGAAATGCAGTTAATAGGACTTCGCGGTGTAACTGAAATGAATAACGCTTGACGTATTGAGTGTCAGATAAAGCAAACACCGTCTTGAATCATAAATAAATAAATGTGACTTGCTTTAAAGTGGTGGGGAAGGTACTTTTTAATATTTATTTGGGCGATATCATTAAAAGATGGAAGGAAAATTTTAAATGTGTAATTAAGCTCTCTCCGCAATGTACACTTTGTATTATTTTATATGCAGACGATGTTGTTATACAGCAGACAGAAAATGACTTGCAGAGGGGAGTATTCATCTTGAGGAATTTGGCAGAGAATTTGCTATCTCCACATAAAACGAAAGTAATGGCTTTTAGAGGGAAGTATCCAGTAATGACAAAGATAGAGGTAAATGGAAACATCTTGGAGTAGGTATCCAGTTCTAATTATCTTTGATGCAAATATCTCCCGCAGTTGATTGTGGTGTCGAAAATAAACTTACTAAATTTAAACATATATGTGGGAAAATCCATAGAACCTTAAAATACAAAACTAGGAAATACACTAAGCTTAAGTTTTATAACATTATGGCTGTACCGGTGGCGCTGTATGGGAGTGAGACATGGGACTTTCACAGAGAGACAGAGGAAGCTTACAGCAGCAGAAATGGAATTCTCAGGTTGGTCACAGGGTGCACGTTACGAGATAGAATAAGTAATGCACAGATACAGCGAGAATTATAAATTTTCGAATTACAGGATAGAATTACGGAATACAAGGCCAACGGGTGTAAGCATTTGGGAAAACTGCAGCAAGATCGCCTTCCCAAACTTGCCTTGAATTATAAACTCACAGGGCATCGTAGTGTGGGGCGTCCGAGGAAGAGATGGTTTCCGGAACAGACCAGGCAGCCTAATCCGTGAAGTGGAGATGATGATGACTTGCTTTATTCACGTGTTTTCAATACAGTGGTGTCATCAGTAGCGGATTCGGTTACTTTGTTTATATTACCATTTGCCACCGTATGTTCTGGTACACCATGTTGGTAACACCGGTCTAGCATTACAAGAGAAGGCGGTTACGCCCGCGTGTGTCGGCTGATAGCCAGAGTGAAGAAACATTTGTATGCCAGCTGTTTGTCACGTTTTTTAACTTAAAATGTTTCTCTTACTTTGTCTCTGCCTGAGCAAAAGAAAATATATTCAGTGATATATTGCTGAGTATTTTTTATTAACAGTCGGGATAGGGTAGTCAATTACAGAATTGCTAAATATGCACTTAACGCAACTGAAAGCAGTAATTTAGAGAATGAAATTAGAAACAATAGCCTGCTACACTTTTCGTGGTGTATATCTGTTGTGGATCGATTTATGCCCTATTGCAAAATATCGATTTATTAAGCATATAATGGATTACATTGTGTGTGTGTGTGTGTGTGCGCGCGCGCGCGCGCGCGAGTGTGAGCGTATTTTCGAGATCTTTGTCTAAAAAAAAAAGTTGCGAAAAAAGTTCATAAGTTCTTATATTTAATTTCATCTTTCATAACGTCAGTAATCCTACTTCAAATTAAACGTTTTTTTGTAGTTTTCTATCTTAGTCGAATGATTCTGGTTGCAAAAACTGCTAGTAAGCATCCATCCAACGAAGGACTCATATGTCAGACAAGCAGACCAGACAAGTCAAGTTTGAATTATGGAGGAAGAGTTTATTGCAAATCCTTATTGCAAATCCTTAAGTTACAATAGCCTTTACATAATTTAATACTAGAGAAGCTAATGATGCCACTGAATTATTATAATTAGTGAGGGTACCATTAAATATGAATCTGTTTATTTCATTGCTTCCTAATACTTTAAAAAAACATTGATTACTGAAATATTAAAAACGAATTGAAAACAAAAACTTTGTTTTTTGAGACAGATCACTCACCTGTAGTCTGTTAAGCTGATGCGACATTATTTCGTAACAGCAACGTTTGTTACTAGTTTATTTAACGCTATTACTCACATATTATGCTGTTTTCAATTAGTATAATTCATACAGTCTGGTTCAGCTAGAATTGTTTTCTGTTTTATACAATTATTGAATTTAAATAAGTGGATATTTTGCTTTCTTTCAGGTTATTATTTACGATTGCAAATTAAATGTAAATTAATTTCTACTTATTCAGAGACATTGAACGTGAAACTGTAGTAACAAAATTACGTTACACTTCCTATTTTCCTTTATAAACAATTTTTCCATCCTCCAGCACTGGGAAAGGACAGCAGGGCGCATGCGCAGGACAATTTCTCTACGCTTTCAGCGCATGTAGTGGATGGTCCAGTGTCCGTCCATCTCTGTGTTCAGAGATGCCGTCAGCATAGTAGCGTGTGTCCAATTCGTTGACAGGTAGCTAGTGATTTCCAAATGGCGGACCGCGACCTTGTCTTGGAAAATCAATTTACTCTATGCACTTTAATAAGTTAATGCGTAATAAAGTATTATTTTAACTGAGAATGGTTTTAAAAACGAAACCTATGAAAAATTGTTTCACTGATTCACAGTAAACATACAATGTATTTCATATTATGTGTTTAATGGAAAGTCTGTTTGGTCTAGCCCTCTGTTGTTTTCATCATATTACAAGACCGAGGCTACTTCTTGCCATCCCACGGTTACAGAAAACAGAGGCGCTTGTCTTATGTTTCGTTCTTGATCCGTAATCAGTCGCGTCTTAATCAAAGTTACGTTAAGTGTTTTCCAGTTCGATGTGAATATTCTTGCTTTGGTAGCTGCAATAGATCGACGTCAGTTTTTACACTGAAGATTTCATGTAAATATGCAATGTTTTAATATGTTATTTTTATTTTAATTATTACACTCACATAAAACAACTAGCTGAAGTACCCGTTCTACGCCCGGGTGGTGAGCATTTTTATTGGCACATATTGATAAAGCCACGGCTGGCTATGAAGTTCAATTAGTGGGCGAAAACCTCTTTGTAGACCACATTTTTGGTGTAAACTCTATGGTCTTTCTTTAAGTTGCCTTGTTGGTCAGTTCCTAAGACTTTTACCTTGACTTGCTGAAAGGACTTTGTTCTTGAAAATGCAACATAAAGTTGTCCATGACTGAATACTGGAGATGGCAAATAAATACCAACTGAATCCAGTGTTTGTCCTTGGCTTTTGTTGATGGTCGTAGCAAAAGCAAGTCTAAATGGAAACTGTTTTCGTCTTAATGTAAAGGGAAGGTCAGGGTCACTGGGTGCAAGAATAACTCTTGGAATAAATACTTACTTTGAACAAATTCATTACTTATTCATTGGCTCATCAGAAATACGTATAAACATAAATTTTACAATTAAAACATATACAGAAATATAGGACAATTACAAAATATATAGCCATATACAAAATTGTTATATATAGCCATATATGTTATGTATCTGTATACAAAATTACAAAACATATCAATACAATCGCATAGTAAAAACATTAAAAACAATAAGAACGGATAAAGGTATACATTCGATGCCGATAAATATCATTTGTTTATTTACTTGTTACTATGGTAATGAATTCTGGTCTCCTATACCGATGACTGACACACTACCTACCGCGTTATATTATAGATTATACCGTTCAAGATATGCTAAAAAGCAGGGCTTGATTTCAGGGGGAACGCGCCGGAACGGCGTCCCGGAACTCTTTGGGTCCAAAAATAAGTTACCGAAAAAATATATGAAAAGAAAAACTTAATAATTACAAAATTCTATTACTTCTTTTTAAATTGTGACCCTCATCAGCCCCACTACAAAACTAAACATTTGTCAAAATCAAACACCAGCACTAATCTTTATCTTAAGTAGGCTACTATCGTTCAAAGAATGTCCCAATAACGTATGCAGAAAATTAAGTAAAAAAACGTGCTTGAAAATTAAAACTACATGAAAGGCAGTTGATTGGGAGCTTCCGAGAATGTGTGCATTCCAGAATTTTTCCGGGTAGTCTTTCTACCTTGAAATATGCTACTGAATCAATAGTAATATCTTCAAGTGAATGTGAGAGGGCTGATTTCTGGCCATCGTACAGCATTGGACACAAAGAGTAAGAAAGAAAGGTCAAGAAACAAACAATATGATGACATAATGATGAAACTATGGAATCTTTTTTAATATGTCCGAACCACCGAGACCATCACTTAAGAATTTGATTGAGGCTCCGGGATGACGCCATCATGAGTGGCATGTTTTCGATTGTCGTGGGGCTAATCTGACGACGAAGCTCTTTAGAAATATCAGTAAACTTTATTATCTTTTTAGATACAAGTTTATACGTATGTTACATATTTTATAAGGCTTTAAAAATGCAGACCTCCTTTGTAATAACCTGATGTAAACTTATACAGTAATATAGAATATAAGTATATAAGTACAACATTTGAATTCATGCGTTCCGCCACCTATAATTTTAGAAATCAGCCACTGGCTAAAATAAAATTAATTACTGGTTTGTTTAATTTTTCGTTACTTGTCGAAAACTGATCGCTTATGACGGCGCCCCGCCTGTGGGTTCCTGACTTTGGGCACTTTCAAGTAGGAAACCACTGTTATACGCAATTAAAATACTGTAGTAATATTTGAATCATGAAGTATTGTGTCTGCTTTTAGACTTCCATCAGTGTTTGTAATATTGTACTATAACTTCTCACCTTTCTACATTGTCGTCGTATTTGATTAGAATATGCTTTCACGTTAGAGTAAAAATCACAGATGCGAATCCAAGCCTAACTGTCGTTAACAACTCCGATAGTTATTTTTTTATTCTGCAAAACGCTGTTGCTATTTACATATGCTGTCTGAAATAAATAAATGTAACATGGCGATGTGTGTTTCCTACACACAAACACAAACCAAATTAGATTAGACCCATAGCATGCTGAACACAGTGCCACATATGTATAAATTGAATAACCCTGTGCAATCGTGACTGTTGACCGAGTCTGCTGCGTTAAACGTGTATACTATATTTCCTGGAACCGGAGCGGCGGCTACACGCTAATAAATAAGTTTAAGACATTTCCTGCGATTAAGATATTTAAAAAATATATTTCGAAAAAATGTAGTACGCATTACGGAATGTGTAGTATGGGTATGCAACATTTTTATCACGTTTACAGTTAGCAAAAGAGAAATAAAATAACAAACAAAGCGGCCGCACGGTTGATTTTGACTAGTACTATACTTTGAGTAATATCATTAATTGTTACGATAATAATTTATTACTTCTGCATGCGTGTTTTCTCTTTCTCGTGTTTCACAGATTGAATGATGTGCTTCGTGGGAGAATATAAAATGTATTTACGAATTATTATCGATGCGTTTTCCGTTGAAATGTTCAGTTGTAATTTTGTTTATGTATAAAGATAACTGTTTTGACGGTCGTATCGAGAATCTTTACGATTTCCTTTTCTGTTTATGTATAAAGATAGCTGTTTTGACGGTCGTATCGGGAATCTTTACGATTTCCTTTTCTGATTTGCTAGTATGGTCCCTGAGCTGCAGAATTCGCTCATTGTTTTGACGAAGCACATGTATTATTACATAAATTTTTGGATTATATAATTTTTCGATTATGGGAGAAATTACAAAAGTCCCTATAAGTGTACTATTACACGTCCTCTGCTGCGAGAACCTTATGGGTTCCAATCAGGTTAAAAGTCGTCTACTGGTATTCTGAAGGCATAGCCTAGCCTAGATAACTTTGCTATATTTTTTCAGCTAGCATCCCCCAGACTGACACCCCCTGTAGTTTTCTGACCAATTACATTAAGATGTTAAGCGTTGTTTCTTAGTTGATAACTTTTTCTTTATCGTTAAGTTAAAGGACTTGTCGTTGCGACCAGGAAAACATCTCATTAATTCCGTGCAGAGTTAGGCGTACTTAAACGTCACTGATTTGCTAGCATAATAAAATTACTTACCGTATTTGTGGTAGAATAGTGAGGTTTATAAGCGTAAAACTGCTAAATTAGGACACGTATTGTCATGGACGTAGCCAGGATTTTGTATAGGGGGGGGCAGAGGACTAAAGGGTTACCAAAAAGCGCCGGGGGGGGGGATAAGCAAATTGTTTGGTCTCGGTATGTTATTAAGGCTCGTCAGTATAACTATGGCATACCTATTATAGGAATCTAAGCTAAAAAGAAATTTTTAAAATTAATCCAAAAGGGAATTTAAAAAAGTTTTACTCTATTGATCAAAAGCAGTGATTGTCGGATCTATTTAAAAGACTTTTATGTTACTTTATTTGTGAGTTACCTCTCACATAAAATTTTTGTTTATTAGCTGCTTTTTAGTAACACGCACCGTTATCGAGTTAAAAATTAAATTTTTCCTTTATTTAAAAACTTTAGGAATTGTTTGTCTGGAATGAAGAATACTACGAAGAAATGTTTCAGATTTAACCATAGTAGTGCACACTTAGTTTTGATATATTTTACTTTCGTGGCTGTACTAGGCACTGTTATATTCTTGGGCGATTACTTCTATTTGGTCGTTAAGAGGGTACCCTAGATTGTCAATATATACCGCAAGAAGTTCAAAAATATTTTAATTCAAGGGGTAAAATTAAAGATTGGAACACTTGATCTAAGAAAAGATGTTCTGGGGTGTCTGAGACCCCAAGATGCTTTAAGGGTTAAATAATCACCAAAAGTCACAAATAATAATGTGATTTTAATTAAAACGTGGCAACAATGAAAAAACAGAATTACTTACAAATACCGTGATGAATGAAAAAATTAAAGTTTTATAGTACAGTACAGTATGATATAAAATTAGTACAGTACAGTATAATTTTACACAATTATATATTTTTAAAACAATATTAGTTTTTTCGTATGCAAACTAGCAAAGGATATATTATCACAAAGTATTAAACTAAAACATGTTACTAAAATAAGTTAAACTAAAATAAAAACTAAATCAAAAAACTAAAAAATGTTAAACTAAAATAAGTTTTCTTGGATTTTCAGAAAACCTTTTCAGCACTTCCTTCTCCAATTGCTCCTTTTTTTCTAAAGCAGTTTTTCTGTGGACACTCATTAAGCATAGTCCATTGAGACGCTCCCCTGTCATCGTCGACCTAAGCCAGGTCTTTACTCTCCGCAACGTACTAAACGACCGCTCTACAGTACAAGTGGTGCAAGGCAGAGTAATAGAGATAAGCAGCGCTTTTTTTGTGGCCGGGTAAAAGATTTCAGCCTCTTTCACTAGATCTGCTATTGTCAGTTTTTTTTAGCTGCTCATTATTGAGTTTCTTCTTCTCCCACATAGTGTACCATATGTGGTAATTCAACTTCGGAGGCAACATCTTTTAAGTTATAATAATCTGAGAACTCCTTGACTTTTATTTTAAAGTCTTTCATGGTTATCTCGAGCATAATTAACGGATGTAGAGACAAAATTGAAAAGGCAGGTGAGTGTTCATCTGAAAAACGTGCCTCCAGTGAAGAAACTAATGAATCCAAGTAAGGAATTACCAAGGATCTGTTCCAGTACTCTAAAGGACTGGAAGCTGGAGGATTGGAGCGATGTTTTTGTTTTTGAATAGATCTTGGGACTGTCAATTCCACTCTAACATCTTTGGTAATCTCGTCGACACCATTTACAAGCTCTGTAGTAACTTTCTCTGCATCACTACGATGAGTTGTTATCACTCCAAGGATCCGTTTGATGTGTTTTGAGCATTGGACCAGGTCCAGGGTTTTAAATTGAAGAGCATTTACAACAGGTTCCAATAAGGCAGAATATTTGGCTATCAAGGCAACAGCAACAATAAATTCAGGTTTTGTGGCTGCAGAATGTAATTGAAATGCCTGATTCCTCGTGTTCGAATTTCCTTCTTCCAGTGATAATCTCAACAACCCTTCAACAATTTTTATGAAATGCTCGTTAAAAACTGAAATACTCTTGTATTTTTGGGACCATCGCGACTCACAGAGCATTGGAATGTTCGGGGCGTAGCGTCTTCTCAACACTGACTCTCTGAAGAACCTTATGATGTCTTTGATAGTGGCGATGGTGTTGCGTATTTGTGGAACACTATTCAAGTCATTTACAACAAGATTTAATTTGTGTGATGCACAATGAAAGAAGATAGCTTTCTCATACTTATTTCTTATAATTGATTGTACACCTCCATACTTGCCAGCCATAGCTGAACATCCATCATAACCCTGACCTACACATTTCTTAGGGTCAAGTCCTTCTTTTTCCAGAAACTATCGCTGTTGCAATCGTGATGGCATTGAGGGCAGGAAGTTCCACAAAACCCACAAACTCTTCCTGAACTTGCATTTCTTTTTCATCGAAGAAGCGCAAACCGATAGACAGCTGCTCTTTCCCAGATATATCAGCAGTCTCATCTGCCAGCACGCTAAAGGCAAATGCCTTCTTTGCTTGTTCTATAATGTCATTTTTGATAACAGCTCCGCAGAGATCAATAATTTCATTCTGGGTCTGAGGGGACATATATGTTGCATTTTTTCTCATATTAAGGATATCACAGTGACGTTTTAGTTCTTGGTCACCAGCATCGATTCGGAAGTGGATCAGGTCTTGAAATACACCTTCATGCTGCTCATTTCCCCTCAGAGGCAAATCATGGGTACCACAAAATATGATTGTAGAAATTATCGATGCTAAGATTTTTTTGTTTTCTTCTATTAGTATCTTGTGGCCCGATATCACCTGAACGTCGACAGGAATTTCGTCCATAAAGGTTTTGGCTGCACTGACTGCAGCTTTGTGCCAGTGGGTGGAAGCATGACTTTTGCAATTTTCATGTAAATGTTTGTAACGTATGAAAGGAGTTACAATGAACGATCCTAAAACACCCTTCACTGTACCAGGAAGGGGTGGGAACAGCACACAGAATTTGCAAAGTGCGCCTTTCGACCCCTTCGAATATGCTAACCAAGGGGAGTAAGTTTGAAGCCAACCGTGATTAAACTTCCTGCTTGAGAGGCCGACATCTTTAGCAAAGTCATAAGTAGTGGGTGGAACCCAACAGTTTGTCAACAGTTCCTTTTTTTTTTGGCGCTGTCATCTGAGACGTCCGTCCGATCCACCGACCCAAATCATTCTCACACTCACAGCAGTCTTCAACATCAGGTTTAGGTGACTCGCTGAGTGTTGGAATGGTTGAAGCTCAACAGGGCAAGGTGCTGGTGAGGTTTTAACTTTCTTCTCGCTTTCACGTTTATCGCTGTCATCTAAATCCCTTTTTTTGCTCCCTAAAATAAAGAAGAGAATTCCCAAATAAAGAAGATCATGCAGGAAAAATTAAACAAATTTATTTTTACATTACCGCATACAGGAAGGTGTGTCCAAATTTCTTTTAGTTTGTTACTTTTCTTTTAATTTTTTATTAAATGAAATAACTTTACATTTTTTCTAAATAAATATAATTTTTCACCGTTTAGACATTTCATCAAGAAGTCGCTAGGGTGGCGCTGCTGATGCCGAAACAAGGCGAATATAATTGAGCCGGTGATAATGAAAGTGGCGTAAGTCACTTTATGGCTAATTGGAGAAATTTAATGGTTTGTTAAAATTGTTATTGAAAAATCAAATAAAAAGATACTCTAATACTAAAAACTGATCACTGTCTACATGTAAGTGATTAATCTGATTTATAAATATGTATTCTGCATGTTTTTATATACTTTATATATTAAAATTTTATGACTTATGCCACTTTCATTCTCACCGGCTCAATTAACATAGCAGTTTTGAATATGGCGGAAACCAATCAGCAAGTAGGGATGGGTATCGATCGCCAACTTATTAATATTTGATATTGATAAAATATCGAGTCATTAACATCGATATATAAATATTATCGAAGGAAAACCATCGATATATCGGTCATGATTTAAGTTCAAGTTGGAAGTACAGAGATTTATAATTTCCCCCAAGTGAGTCTGTTCCGTCTTTGATTCTGTTTATCTTTTATGTGACTTGGATAGAAATAATGTAAAAAACAAACATCACTTAGACCAATTGTTATTATAAATAGTAAATATCGATACTTGGACACTCATTTAAATGGATGTTGAATAGCTGAGTGGTTCCTAAACTGTTCCGCATAAAAACTCAAAAAAGGTAATTTGAAACTGATTTTAAAATAAAACTACACGAAGTCAACTATTCTCGTATTCAGCTGTCAAGGACATAAACAAGAAAATAAGAAAACATTATCATAAAATAAGAAAAACATCGATAATTGAAAGGACAATATCGATATTTTGATATATCAATATATCGATACCCATCCCTATCAGCAATCTTAAGGCATCAGCACTACTATCCCTAGACTAGACTTATGCTCTCATGCTTACTCTGCTACAACCCTGATCACAAGCGTTGTAAAAAAATTATATCCACCATCTTTTTTCAAAAATTTCACAACCCTGGTTATTACGCCAAGTAAGTGAATATTCGCAAAGTGGAACGAGACGAAATGGCCGATTAAAATGTAATTTTTTTTTCTTTTTTTATATCTTGTTATTGCGAGAGGTATTTTGAAATCATAAAATACACATCTGCTTGTAATTAGTGTATCCGAAATTTTAGTTTTGGAAATTGGAAGCGTCCGAATAATCGAAACTTAACCTAACTTTCTTCACTCAGGGAGAGTTCTGTAGTCTTGACTTTTTTGAGACAAAAAAAATAACGTAACCACTATAGGTATAATTATAAATACTATTACGTGACCAATATATTTTAATACTATTCAACGTTGTAGAAATATCCTGAAATTTTAGAAATCGACATAAAAAATTAATGGCTAATTTACCTTTAAAAAACTTTCGTATATCCATTTTACTACTAACTATTGATGTGTCCTGTAGGTACTGTGGATGAAGTGAGGTCTCTGATGAGGTTAGGCTATATTTAAATAAAGACGGAAACTAAAAAGAAGCTTGCAAAACCGAGTTGAGCTATAACGCGACTGGTCTGTTCACCAGGAAAATGGCGGATGCTTTAAAACTAGGGACTTACAAAAGCGGGAAGTTCAAAACTGTAAATTAACTATATGTTTCTTTAATTCTTTAAAGTAAAGTAAGGATAACTGTCCATCACTGCTCCTGTTCTAGCACTCCTCGCATGCGTTTTTTATCTACTTTTATTTTCTATTTTTTACTTTGTAACTTGATCTAGGGGGGGCAGCTGCCCCTCCCTGCCCCCCCTTGGCTACGCCCCTGCGTATTGTTGTTTTTGACAATCACAGTCTGTTGTGTGGTTTCAGAAACGTACGTTTGCAGGCGTCGTTGGGATTCTTAAAAAGCTTGCCGACCTTTGCGTTTGACTTTAGTGTGTTCAGTTTTTCCACTACTAAAATAATTAACAAACAGCATTAACACTGTTGCACACCACTATAGAAAAATTATTCCGATTAGCGCTTTCAAGCCTCACAGCTCATCATCAGATCGGAAATAACAGGTAACAGATTGTTAATTCTGCTATTAAACAACAGTGTTCATTTTGTTTGTGATTATAACCACTAACACAACTTTCTTAATTAAACATAATTAACATTAGGTAAATTTTGGCTATCGGTTTCAACGATTTTATAAGATAAAAAATTGCATATTTAATAAAGTAACATTATGCATTTCATGTGCGTTGCATATTGGATCCCTGGGGCTCTATGCGTTTTGCCTTGTCCTTATCTATTGGGTAGATCCGAATTTCTGAAATACTTAATGCTTTTTGTGGCTCAACGAAACCAGCACTCCATGTTCCTGGGAGAGTACGAGGGTCATTTGAAACGTTCGCGGAGCGACTTCTATAGCGTAGCAGTAGAACTAACATTTTTAGTGTGTTGTAAGATTCATATTTCATGTAAACAGCTTGAAAAGTTTTTTATCCGGCAATGTATTCATTGTTTATCAGCTGTTTGAAATTTACATGTCACGTGTGTTTTGAGAAATGGACAGAATTAAACATCGTGCTGTGATTGAATTCTTCGTAAAAAAAGGTCTAACGCCAATGAAAATTACAACGAAGTGGCAAATGTGTTAGGAGATGCCACGCCTTCAAAAACAATGGTTTGTAAGTGGGCACTTGAGTTTAAACGTGGTCGTACGAGAATTGAAGATGATCCCCGCAGTGGACGCACCAAAAGTGCAACAACTTCCGATATCATTAAAAAAATTTCATACAGTTTTGGAAGACCAGCGATTGAGAGTGGGTGAGATTGCCGAGGCCGTAGTAATCTCACAGGATCGTGTATATCACATTTTAACTAAGAACTTGGTATGAAAAAACATTGTGCCAGGTGGGTGCCGCATTTGTTGTCAAGTGACCAAAAGGCAATGAAAGTTTCTGAGAAATGTTTAGAGCGTTTTACGAAGAATAGGAGTGATTTTGTTCGTAGATTTATTACTGTGGGTGAGACGTGGGTCCACCACTACACTCCAGAAACGAAACAACAATCAAAACAATGGACTCTAACTGCCGAAAGTGCTCCAAAGAAAGCAGAGGTGGTCCCATCAGCAGGGAAGATCATGGCATCGATTTTCTGGTATGTAAAAGGCATTTTGCTAATTGATTATCTCAAGAAAGGCCAGTCAATAACCGGAGAATATTATTCAAACCTTCTGGAACAACTGAACAAAAAAATTTGTGAGAAATAATTTTTCATCAGGACAATGCCTCTGCGCACAAAAGTGTTTTGGCGATGAGTACACTGCGAGATTTGAAGTACGAATTATTAGAACATCCACCATATTCACCAGAACTAGCACCCTCCGATTTCTGTCTACTGTATTTCCAAACCTTAAAAAATTTGTGGCTGGAAAGCGTTTTTCATCAAATGAAGAGGTAATAGCAGCTGTAGAGGGGTATTTTACGGATCTTCCAGAATCTTACTTCAAGACGGATCGAATTATTAGAGAAGCGTTGGACCAAGTGTATTGAATTTGTGGGAGATTATATAGAAAAATAAAATCATTTTTGTAACAATTAACTTGTTTTTTCATTTCCATTCCACGAACTTTTCAAATGACCCTCGTAAGTGTTATGTTCTAAGAGACGCCGCTTTGCTATATATTGTTCAGTCATAGACAATAGCATCGATGCTATCTTCAGTTATACTTAGGCTATGTATGTCAGCTACATGGATTCCATTATGGGTTTATATGTTCTAACTATTTATAAGCAGTAGACATCGATCGGGTACGACCAGTCTGTCGCCAATGTGGAACGATATACAGTTATATATGACATTTATTGTATATGCCAGGATAGGTTTCTAATTTCATTGTCCGTTATTACGTGCCTATGTATTCGGCATACTGATTAGGTGGGCGTAGGTGTGTCAGTTCGATGACTCTGAGGCTTCGCCCCGTACCGTTGTCGTGCCATGCTGTCTGACGATTTCAGTTTTGTTCTGTACGACGCGCAGCAGTCTTACATCAGGCTCCACTCTAAGAGAGAAGAAACTTTAGTGTCAAGTAAGGGTAAACAAACTGTACAATACAATTGAGTAGGCCGATTTTTTATCCTCGAGAAGATGAGAGGTAGGATGCAAGTTGTACTATTATCTCTGTAATGAGAAAGAAAAGTGTAGTTCCAGAAACACAAAATGATACTGTGATCGAGACTATTAGAATTGATCTAGATATTTTATAGGAAAATCAATTCAGCCAATAAGTAGCGTGTAAACAATATTTCAATAACGCGTATTTTTATTGTGTTATTAGGCCTATAATTTACTTTAATGGAACTGACTTCAGGATATTATCACATGTTTTTCAGCCACTTTAAAGATAGTGATGTCGATTAGTCTTAACTTGTAATCTTTCTTTTGTAGGCAACCGACTCGACCGGACCCCCCCCCCCCCCAAGACCAAATTCTAAATACGCCACTGACATCGCAAGGCTGCGTACAAATCGTAGCGATTAACAGACTCGCAGTAAAAATAAGTAACAGGAACTGACAAGGATAAATATTCTCATGAAACGTGATTTTGACTTGACGATGGGTGTATTCTTTTCTGTATTTCAAATTGCCACACAGATTTATATTTAGGTTGCAAACATGCGTAGTGCGTAGTAGTGTATTTAGGTATCTTTTTTTCAGCATTGTTCCTCGTATTTCATGGAAGTTACTTAATGCGAGTGAAAGTACCGCATATTTGATTGATACTGGTTATGTTAAAACATTGAACATTCTTTTTCTGAATTGTTTAGCGGATTTGGTATTCTATACATCAGATTTAGGATTGTACAGTGTATGAGAATAATGTTTGAGATTTCCAGGACATTTAGCCTATAGTATCGCAGTAACGCAAATGAGAACAAGGCTAATAAAAAGACGAAGTTAAACTTCTTTAAATTAATGGTACGAGGGCCAGTTGAAAAGTTCTTGGAGCGACATCTGTAGATTAGCGGTAAAACTAACATTTTTCATGTGCTGCAAGATTTGTATTTTATGTGAACTCCTGTTAATTTCCAAATCAATCAATTTATTCATTGTTTAGAAGCTGTTTAAAGTTGACGTGTCATGCGTGTTTTGAAAACCGGACAAAATTAAACGTCGTGGTGTGATTCTTTGTTAAAAATTGTGTAGCCCCAACGGAAATTCAGAACGAAGTTGTAAATGTGCCAGTAGATGCTGCGACTTCAAACCAACGGTTTGTAAGTAGGCACTTGAGTTTAAACGTTGTTGTACGAGGATTGAAGATGATCCCCGTACTGGACGCCAAAAAATGCAACAACTCCAGATGCGGCAGCCATTTTGCACAGCGCTTTTTCACACCGTTCTTAAAGTATGATGCACACGCTCATATGAGATGCCTATTATATCAGCAACGTCATCCACTCCTCAATCTGCGGTGTTCCAACACCCTATGAAATTTTTTCAATTGTGTCATTTTTTGTTGCACTTTTTGGACGTCCACTGCTGGGATCGTCTTCAGTGCTTGTACGACCACGTTTAAACTCGATTGTGCCTCACTTACCGTTGTTTCTGAAGGCGCAGCATCTCCTAACACATTTACAATTTCGTTTTGGTTTTTCATTGGCGCTAAAACGTTTTTAACAGAGAATTCATCACAACACGATGTTTGAGTTTGTGCATTTTAAAAACATGCGTGACAGGAAAACTTCAAACAGCTGGTAAAAAGTTAATAAATTGACAGATATATCTGGAAATTAACAGTGTTCACACGAAATATACGTCTTGCAGCACACGAAAGATTTTAGTTCTAGCACTGAGCTATAGATGTCGGTCGCTCCGCGAACTTTTCAGCTGACCCTCGTAACACTAATATTGATGTATAGAAGAGAAGCCTGGACGATCATGGGAAAAGTATTAAGAAAATGCGTTCGTCTGAAAACTAAGTGTTTTAGACGTCCGACAGTTTTTACTAAGCTAGACTGCTGTAGAAACGAAGAAGAAATTAAAATTTATGATTTAACGATAGGATGCACAAGGTAGCGATATGATTTACCGATTAGGTAGGCTTAAGCCACAGAGCGAACGATCTTTAGGACTGTTGCAGAAAGTATGGCGGGAATCAGCGGAAGTCAAAAGTGGCAGTGCGTAAGCGTAACTGACGGTATACACGTTAATGCGTCGATCGATTATTATTCAGTTTTCATCAACTGATCATTAATTACATTAAAATTATCAGATTGAAAATAGCCGAACAGAAATATATTGAAACGAAACCGCTTTCGATCAGTATTTAAAAAATTTAAAGATTTTCAAGAATATTTACGTTATTATTAAAATTAAATGATCGAATAGCGATAAAATGCAGGCAAAATATGTTTCCGTAGTGCCGCGTTCCGAATATTATTACGGAATCGATATGATTATGCATGAAGGTAGCCGGTCCGTGTACAGTTACTTCGGTCAAGGTGAAAAGAGGAAAAGTTTTAACTGGTAAAGTAGTGATTCATTTAACAGCTGGTTCGGGTAACTGAAACGAACAGTGGGAACGTTGCGAGAGTCGGAGCGTGACGTTTGTCCGTCCTTCGTGTAAGTGTGCGAGCGCGCCCGCAACTCGCTCAGACTTTCCGAGATATTTCTCTCCGCGTGCATTCAACTGTATTGGCAAACTGACGATTCCGTAATCCATGCGAACCGAATGAGGTGTGACGTAAGTGCCGGATAGTGTCATATCATAAAAAGTGTGTGCATATAAAATAAAAGCTCCGGGGCGTAATTCACTCCGCATAGTGTCGAAGGGGTTTTGTATTAAACGCTAATCAATTCGTTATGGGCGATGGTACGACAAAGGTTTTTGTTACTCGGTAACCGTACATGTGAGCGTTATACGATTGCAAAAAACAACGACAAGATAAAAATGTTAACGACAAAAAATTTGTATATGTCCTATTTTATTGATTGTAACAAACACGGGCTGGCAGCGCGGAGCAACGTATCGAATACGGAACGTGCGCTTTGTGTTGTACGTCGACGACGTAATAATAATCGACGTGACTTGTATTGAATTTCGTTGTGGTATTTAAACACCGATAGTTGGAACGGCATAGTTCTGTTTCGTGTCGTGTTACCTTAATGGATTTAATAAAGTGTCAGGTGACATAAACATTTTCCTACCTCTTTGTCAGAATGGCGGTTCTATTTTCTCCTCATATCACGGCGCCCGCGTGCGTGCAGCACAACGACCGTACTTTTCTCCTTTGTTTTCTTCTTCTTCGTTCTGTTTCCCAACGGTAGGTTCCCGCTCCATTTTTTTTTTTTTTTTTTTAATCTGCGGGTATTTCATACCCGTTATATCACTTCTACTATTAGTACAGTCGCTGAAGCCGAAAAAAATAGAAATTGCAAATTAAGTGGCTTCTACAAGATTTTTTGCATAGGTCTAGATAAAAAGGTAAGAAAGAATTTAAAAAAAAGTTTACAAAAATTTAGTCTCGGGTTTTCGAAAAAAGGGAGGGGGAAGGTACAAAAAATTAATTTTTCGTGATTATCTTAAACAATATTAAATTTGTGAGAAAAATACAAAATAACAAAAAGAAAGAGCATAAAATTATGGATAAAAAAGGTTATTAGCATTTTTTGCCAGGGCGATACTTTTAGTAGAAAAATTAATTCAAAAATGGCCAAATTTTTCACAAGGTGGATTTTCACATAAATACATGTTTATGTAATAGACATGCAATTTTTTCAGGAATATAAGTTTAAAAACTCATTATTATTCATTTCTGTATATATTATTATGTATAATTTTTACTTATTTATTACGCATTATAATAAAAATGTTATTAAAAATGCACTTTATAAATATATTCAAAAATAGTTTTTCTTCCAATCATTGAAGATTTTGACAATAAAATAACTTTTAAAACACAGATAAAACAGAAGAATTTATAGTTAATAATAATTGCATAACATTAAATAAAGATCCCACAAACAAATATCAAACACAAATAACAAATATACTAAAAAATAGTACCCAAATCATAAATCCTAAAGACTCCTTTAAATATAAAATGGATACTCCTTGTGCACCAAAATTAAATTCTTTAATAAAATTACACAAAATCAACAAACCTATCAGACCTTTAATAAACGCTAAACCGCACCAAATTATAAAATATCAAAATTACTAACACAAATCATAAAACATAAAATTGATCTTCCAGCAAAATACAATATAAAAATATCGGTATGGAGAACCATACATGACTTCCATGTTCTAAGATTTATATTTAAAATACTTTTCGAAATGAACTATTTCCATAGAAACTACTTCTTTTTTCAGCCTTAACCACAGTACTGTGATCACTAACGTATACCACCTCACGATAGTGAACTCAATTTTCACTGATGGCAGTCGATAGCACTGCCGAAACGTCTGGTTTTGTAGAAAACATTGGATCAAGCCCAAACAGCCCAGGAAGGAATTTTAACAACAAACTACTTCTTTGTTGCCGATAACGTAGTACACATGACATAAATAAAATTATCCCCACCCACTTCAACTATCATTTTCATTTATAGAAAATTACCCCCACCCCGTTCAACTAGACTCTTCATTTATAGATATTTCATCTACGTTTCTACAGTGGATTATTATGATCTTCTTATCAGGATACTTTATTTACCCAAAATTAAGTACTTTACTCTTGCTAAAACATAAAATGTTGCAGGTAAACTACCCTTTCCCCGTAACCGATCTTCACCAAAATCATTAGGCCTTGAGTTTTCTACAATTCAGGAACGTATACAAAAAAATATTTGATTCTGTTTAAATGTGCAGCAGTTATCGTTCGGCATAAAAAAATTACCGTTGTTAAAACATAAAGTGTTGCTGGTAAACTACCTCTTTCCCTTAACCGATCTTCACCAAAATGAACTTGAGTACTTAACAATTCAGGAACGTATGCAAAAGAATATTTGATTCTGTCTGAATGTGCGGCAGTTATCATTCGTCATAAGAAAAATTACCCTTGTTAAAACATAAAATGTTGCAGGTAAACTACCTCTTTCCCTTAACCAATCTTCACCAAAAACAACAGGTCTTGAGTTCTCTATAATTCAGGGATGTGTGAAAAAAATTATTTTATTCTGTTTGAATTTACGGCAGTTATCCTTCGTCATAGAAAAAAATTACCCTTGTTAAAACATAAAACGTTGCAGGTAAACTACCCCTTTCCCTTAACCGATCTTCACCAAAAACAATAGGTCTTGAGTTCTCTACAATTCAGGGCTGTATGCAAAAAATTATTTGATTCTGTGTGAATTTGCGGCTCTTATCGTTTGCCATAAAAAAACTACACATAGACACACAGACAGACACACACACAGAGATAGATACTTTTCGAAAAATGACTTTTTTTCATGTTTTGATGGTAGTACAATCAGAATCTGCCGTTATCTTGAACACGATTTTTTTCGCCATCACCATACTTCCATTTCCTTATGTAACATGGAAGTAAAATAGTATGGAACTCACGGAACATTCAATATCGAACTGCGTTAATTCAATATCTGTATGGCGCATGTACCAGCTGTCCTCGCTCTCCCTAAAATTCTTCAACTTTCAGGGTCTGTTCTTTTTATGCCCATGCACGGATATAAATTCTCACTATGTAGAAGAGAAACCTCAAATATTGTAGTTTTACGTACAATAGTTACATATTAATATTGTTTTTTTTTAGTTTTTAACTATTAATATTAATACGCGCACTGGACATATTTTTACATTTATTAATAAAAGTTACATTTATTTAAATTTAACTAAATGTTAACAGTTCTTTACACGGCAGTCTTATGGAAGACACTTTGACAAATACGTGTTCATAATTTTGTTAAAAAATATTTATTTTGAAAATTTCTGTAGAAATTTTAAATTAAGAAAATGATGTATACTTGCGAACTCAAAAAAATGATAAAATTTAACTCGCTCATTTTTGCCAATAAATCAATACTGATTTTTATTATTTTTGTCAAAGACTTATATATGTAAAGTTCATATTGTGAAGTTTTTTTTTAAATGTAAATACATTTGTAATAAATTGTTAATAGACTATGTTTATGCATTAGTTGAAAAAAATAAAAAACAATAACGTTATTACTTTATTTTAAGTATTTATTAATAGTTTAATTATTTTCTTTTCATTTTATGTAAAAGTACAAACATTTAGCTTTAAAATGCTTTTTGATTGTTGTCTCTACGACTATTATAACGGATTTTATTAAAATTTGTATGTTGCAATGTCAGAAAAAATTAGCTTTCCCGCTCATCGGGGGGACTCCGACAATCAATTTTTTTCTAATATTTCAATTCCATTTTTCTCACAAAGTATTGGCCTGACAAAAAACATGATAAATAGCTTTTTTGTAGAGAATTTAATGCTCTTTTAATTTTTGTAAGTTGTCTTTTTTCGTAAATTTTTTGTATTTTTTAAGATAATCACGAAAAATGAATTTTTTGTACCTCCCTTTTTTCGAAAACCCGCGACTGAATTTTTGTAAACTTTTTTTAAAATGGTTTCTCACCCTTTTATCTAGCCTTATGCAAAAAATCTCATAGAAGCCACTTAATTTGAAATTTTTTCGTTCAGTGACTGTACTATATGGGGTTTCTCCGTTTTTAACAATCTCTTTGATATCGTCTTTTCACTGGATTTGGTGTGATTTCTACTCCTCCTTCTTTTTCTTGTTTTCATTTCGAAAATGTATTTGCGGTACCTTGTAGGATTTATTCGTACCAACTACCTGTAATACTGGAATTGCTCTAACAGGAATCAGAGATCCAGTCTGTAAGTGGCATCGTCAAGGAGTATAGGAGGGGTTGGTTTTTGAACTGCGTATCACCTGAAAGGCTACCAGTACAGGTCTTAACGTACCAGCCGATTAGTAGGAGAGACGTCTGCTGACCGAGGAGGGTAGTTGGGTCCCGGAGCAGGCCAGTCCTTGGAGTGGATGATGTAAAGCAAATATAATGTACTGTAAAATAAACAATTATTATTATTTATTCCGGCTGTACAATGTTTACACATTTTCCGGAACCAAATATTACAGAAGCGATTGAATTCTCATCTTCCACTCCTGCTTATCCATCCAAAGATCTTAAGTCTCTCGTTCCCTCAATATAGTCTGAATTTCTTCTATCCAGGTGATAGGTGGTCTTCCTCTTTTCCTTCTTCTTGGTGGGGTCCATTCCGTAACTCTTCTTGCCAATCTTTCCTGTGCCATTCTTTTCGTGTGTCCATACCATTGTAATTTTTTTGTATGGATAAAATCAACAATTGGATTTTTCACATTCATTCTGTCCTTAATGACTTCATTTTTAATTTTCTCACGTCTGGATCTCGAACGTCTCCAAAAGTCCATCTCAAAGTAAACTACGTTCGTAGAAAAGAGCTAAGTATCAAAACCGAAATTCACGTGTAGAAGACCGTAGCCAACCTTTTACCATACGGAGCAGGATCATGATGGAAGTTGCAGCTCAAATGTAGAATTACGGTTTGAGGAAAGCGGTGGTTCCTAACGTTTGTAGTGGGTGCGTCCATTTTACGACTTTGATTGTGTCATACATGCCCCGCTAGTAATGTTTTGTGTTTAGTCTATTCGCAATGTCTGTTGGGCATTCCACTGGGAAATAAGAAGGGCAATGAGCGGATTAGAGAGAGATAATGGACAACCGATGTAAGAAGGGAAGTCCACGCTTAGATGAGACCAAGACAAATCAGGGCAGCCTTTATGCTGTGACAGTATGACGAAAGTGACAGTTGCACAAAGAAAAATAGGTGTACGAACCTAATGGGATACTCTCAGTGCATCATGCATGTGTACCATTCATTTCCAACGACATAAAGTATTAACAATAAAAATTAATAACTTAACAACACAAATTTAATAAGAAACTTTTAACGTTAACGATATTCAGAATCGTGGTTTTATAAATTCAAGATTCACAAAGCTTGCGGAAGTAAGGTTCACAATTGAAGTACTAACGAATGTTTTATATCAGTTCATTGGCCGTGACAAATGTAACTAGTTCTGAGTGACATAGACGCCCAGTGATATCAGCACAGAAACTGAAAGGCACTAATTTAATGATGGTGGGATCGCTTTTACACTATCCGTTAGTATTCTCAAACAATAGCTGTGTTACAAACATGTAGAGATAATTTAAATAGTCAGTGTCCAGTTTGTGTGAAAATACTCGTTGTCATAGTGACTGCATTCAGTGATTACTCGTACAGTTGCAAAGCATTTGATTCACCAGCCTTCACTTTTCTAATGCTTATATTTTCCCAAATGCGTGTGCGCGTATGTAATAGAAATGCACATATATATTAGGATGTGTCCATACCTTTGGAGACAGTTAGTTACTATATGACGATCAACATCACATTGTGTAGTATTGTGAGTTTGCTCTCCCGTATTTAGACTCGGTAACAGGTTCGTGATCAGTGTAAACTTTTATTACCATTGAGATAGTGGTACTCCTCTTATCTTGCCGAACTATAAGCAAAATCAAACGGGCACTTGCGCGGCTTTTTTATGACCTTGGTATCCTAAAATTAAAAAAAACCTCCAAATTGAACAGTTTGTTCAGTTTTGTTTAAAATTCTCTCAGTATGATGACGATCATCATAATCAGTAGCTCCACAGCCCACCGTGGGCCTTAGCCAATACATAAGGATCCTTAGCCGTCTCAGCGTGATACACATGGATTTTTGTGCGATTTTTTCAAAATTTTATTACACTTTTGCACCCTGATGTCCCAAAATTTTAAAATTTCGAAATCTGAACAGTGTTCAGATTCGAGTTAAAATACTCTAAAATTTGATATCCAACATGGATTTCTGCCATTAGAAAAGTTTTTAATCCTCATTTTTGTCTTCCGTCTTCCTATTTTTTAGAGGATCATATTGTCAAACAATAGTGTATGTGCAGTAAAAGATTGGACATGCCTGTCAAGTTTTGCGAAAATCGGTTTGATAAATTCAAAAGTAAACGTGAGACATCCGTCAGGCCAAATGCAGAGAAATTGTCTATTATAATTATTTATTATTATATTTACCCGCATCATCATCATCGGCATGATCATTATAATGAATGTTGCCGTTACGGGTTTGGGATTTTGTAACTGCAGCTGCGCACTGTTGTGGCCATGAAATGACGTTCTTATATGCTATTTATATTGGTGGCTTGCTATATTGGTTAGTTATATCCTTGGTTATTGTTATTGTTATATAAATTCCGATAACAGTTGGATTAATTATTCGAACTAAACTTCCAGCCCATATTTTCACAATAACTTATTTGCGTTTATTATATCAGCTTTCTGATAACGATAAGAACAATGCAAAACTGTTATTCGGTCACGTGTCGGATTACCGAGTTCCTTTTATAAGAAATGCAGTTTTCCTTGAATGACGTTTGTGCACCCGCCCGCTTTCTTGTTTGCAAAGTTGATTATAATTTCTTTATTAGCGTAGAATAAAAGGTATAATACTTCGTGTTTTTAATATTAAAATTTGTTTATATATTTTATTTTTTCAAAATAAAATAATGGGACTCCATTTGTGCCTAGCAACTAGTTTAGGAGAGGCGGGGTGTAAGTCGTTCAACCGTTTCATCCCTAGGTAATTGTATTAAGATTTTGTTCGCACGCACCCATCATTTTCTTTAGTGATGGGTGAAATTTGTTAGGGATTCGTAAGTGAACAGTGTGCCAGTGGTGATACCCATTATGTTTTTGTTTTTATTAAAAGAACCGTGTATATAATATTCAGTATACTGTGAAATTATAGAGTATTATTATTACATTACTATGTGGAAATGTTTACTGGTTTGGTTTTGTCTCTTCATGGACAGTATTTCTTTACATTATTGAATCAATGAATGCAAGTCTTATTGTCGTAGATCAATAACCCTATACCGAAAGACTTCTCAAACTATAAAATAAACACAATAAGTTTTATTTTTAAAAAATCGCGATTATATAAACGAAAGATTCACTAAGTTTCGGAGAGTTTCTCATTTGACTTGGGAGAATATGCTCACGATGGACTACACCATCACTGTTGGAAAAAGAACTACTGGCTTGATGTTGCTTCCCGAAGTGGATCGCTTTCAACGGATTCCCGGCCATTTTTGAAAAGCGTATACTACAGTTTAAGTTGACCATCACCCATGGAATTCTCCTCGAAGTCCTGTTAATCATCTGAATGGTTTCTGTGGACGAACGTTCACGTTGATGACTCAAAACGTGACGCAGATTCACTTATGTATTCGATCAGTCATTGTGAACGCGACTGTTACACAAAACACAGTTTACTTAATGGAATCTCACTGCCGAATGAGGGTTCTACCGGAATCCCGGCTGTTCACGTCTGGGCAATAAGGTCTCCTGCAGGTGTCTATGCAGTTTTGTGAAGGTCACGTGATGCGTTATGTCAAAATGGCCGGACACTTTTTAGTTAGATCTCGTACACCACATAGTACACAGTAAAATTTTGTATCTATTTAATATTTGTGGATAGTTTATTTTTTCAGCAGTGATTTGTTCTATAATACAGTAGAACCTCACTATTTCGTCGGTACGGGACCGAACGGAGTATTAGACGAATAGTGAAATAGACGAATTAGCGAGGGAGTAAGAAACAAACTCATTAAAGACAATACAAAATGTTTGTTATTGTCGAACATATTTATTGCTGAAAATTTTCAAACTCACAAGTTAAACACTGAAATATAAATTTTTTTCTCTTTTTTTCTGTCGACCGTTCTTTTCAAGAGCCAAATGGTGTATTTGGTGCAGTGAAATTATTTTATGCAGTTCTGCTTCACATTGGCCTTCGGCCTTCGTACCACTTGATTGTTGTAATCAGTGATTGAATGGCTTCCTTATGACAGATTGTAGGTTTTATTGGCTGGTCTTCTTCTTCATCATTAGCTTCTGTAGGTTCTGTGGATACGTATGTAACAATTTCATCATCACTAAACATTTCGTAGCTTGCATCCGGTGAGTCTACGGTATTTCACGAGGTCTTCATTCAAACTGTTAAATGCTGGTAGGCATTGGCAGGTATCTAACAATTCCGACGTGGGGTCAAGACCTTCTGGTTCTGTAGACGGTGATTGTAATTCAGATGGCCGTAACTTATTTCATTCAGATTTTAGAGTGTTTTCCGGAATACTTGGCCAGGCATCAGCAACCCGACTGAATTTTTGGAAACGTATTACGCTGTAACAGCACAACACAACACTTATTACGCCTTGTACACAAGTAGAAGTTCCCATTCTCGGAACCAATACCCTCCCCAATCCGTTCTCCTGACTATTGTTAGAACCCCGGCCACAATCAGTATGTTTCTGTTTACCCCGGCTATAATAACAGAGTATATGTAACTCACTTTTTAATAAAGAAAAAGAAAAAACAGCTTGATCGGGTGACGAATTACAGAGCGAGACGAATTAGTAAGGTTCCACTGTATTATTACATTCCAGACATTTAACACATAGTAATACTTTCACAATTTGGACATTTTATTCAGTAGCAAAGTCTTGCGTATGAAGATACATTTGTAACGTTTGCAATATAAATGCTGCGGGTTAGGGGGGTATTTACTATCCGTGCTACGGTTTCCCGTCGATGTAGAGATGGTATCTATAAAACGTTGTCACGGAGACGTATAAACAACGTTTCGGTTGCATTAAAGATGAATTTAATAGAAGCTTTCCGCGGTCGGATCAGATGGGAACGAAGCCAGTTTTATTTTTGGCAAACAATTTCTTATTTGAAATGTTTGTTCTGTAAATGGGAGAATTTACGTCCTGTAGCCAGGCTATATATAGGCTATAATTCTGCCTGCCGGTGTTATTGATCAGAAAAGTAGACTACTCGTATGTCTTCCAAAATATTCGTTTGCTCCTTTCACCCTGGTTACGTAGAACTAGCGTAATAATGATGTAAAGGTGTAATGTTTTCGGTGTATAATAATGTAACGTTTGTAGATGTGTGTGTTGTTTCACAAACGTGTTTAATGTATAATTTGCTTGCTGCAACCACTACTAATTTATATTCAGATTAGATTCAGCAATGAAAGAATAAGTGAGTAAGGGAATTAACGATAGTAATAAAAACCTAAAATGCCACGAAAACATCTGAAAAGATCAACGACTTCGTACGGAAAGTAAAAACACGATTCGTCAGAACGATGCGCACGCGGCATTATGTGTTAGCCAGCTGTAATGTTTATCTGTTACAGCCACGTGCAACGTTTTGTTTTACGTATGATTCAGAGCGTATATGAATCATTTTCGACAAGTGTAACGTATGTAATCTTCCACTATACATACGTGTATAGGCCATAATATGCGAACGTTTCGTGTGTTCGAGCAAGCGGTTTTCCCCGTGACAAATTCTGTCCGTTCAAATTCTCGTAATTCAAAAAAAAATGTATTCAGATTACATGCTATAAATCTATGTAGCATGTAATAATTATCTTGACTATTCTAAGGTGCAAGTTGTAATATGTCATAATTTATATTGTGCACATATTACTCTCCCTGTTTTTTCCAGTCCTGGAGCTCGTACGTCAGTATTTAACACTTTCGAGCTGACACCTGTTGTCGGTTATTAAAGGACGTTTCCCTTACGCAACGACGTTTCGGTGTTTCGCGCGGCAGCCATCGTCATCAGAGTTTGGGCATCGATTTTAATAACCGACCGCGTTTGACAAGCCCGGAAGTTTTAGGTAATGATTAAACAGGTGACCCGGCCCGTAAAATTCTACAGTTTCGACAGCATAGTATCTGTTCATGCACAGTAATCCTTCGTTATCCGACCGTTTTTATCCTCTTTTCCCATACCCGAGGTTACCAATTCTTCAGTTTGTTATTTTTATCCGACTACGGCGAAGCCGAAAGGAAGATATTGTTTTTCGCGCTTGTGTATGTATGTAAGTAACTATATTTTTTTTTTCAAAGTCATAACACCTGGACCCTGGAATGAGGTTGCATTTAGATTTGTATCAGTCTTCCGAGTGACACTTGGTAGGTGACAATGTTAAAAAAAAAAAAATGGGGAACGCGAAACAACAAAAACTGCCAATGTGTGGGGACTGTTGGTTCACACATCAGTCATCAGTCATGAACAACGTTCATGATACAGATTCTGTATTCCATGGACGAAAAAAGATTCTTAATGTTTTTGATTAATTAATAGTAGAAGTATAATAATATAATTATAAGTAAGTTAAATATAAATTAACGAATAAACCGTGAAAAGTTGGGTTTTAATTCCTCTCTGATATGTACATAATATATTTATTCACATTTCTTCGTAAGTCGTTGTAAAAATAAATAATTAAATAATAAGAATATATTTAAATAAATAATAAAATATTCACAGTTAATTACGATTTGAATGAATACTTTATATGGTAATGATTATTATTACTCTAGTAAATCAGTTAAAAGCGTCAATTAGGCATTGAGAATTACTTTTTTCGTCTGTTTTGTGTTAGTTACGTGTTGGATTGTTTTATTCGATTTAATGTAGTAATAATCGTGAAAAATTGTAGGCATAAAAATTAATACGGTCTTTTCGTTAGCCTGGGTTTTAGTTTTTTATTACATATTAAATACTTGTTTTATTTATTTCTAACCGATACTTGTCTTCAGTGTACTCATATTATGAGTCATAGAATTAGTAGTAACACCGATAATGTAATTTTACTTCAGTGCTGTAATTATAATAATACGAATAGTAACGTACTTTACGGTATTACAATGATTTCTGAATAATAGCTGAAACAGTATCCAATAGTGTGGGCAGTTACTACTTCTTAGTGTACAGTACTTAGTTAAGTTTCACGTTTTTTGTTTATACGTTATTAAGAATCCATATCTATTAAACATTCAAGTAGTAAGTGGCGCAAAGGAAGTGAAAACAAAAAAAAAGAAGGAACCTGAGAATGTTACGTACACGTTAAAAATGCTTGATGGTCTAAAGCCGGGAACAAAGTGCTGCTTCGATTAGTTTACTATGAGGACAATAAAAATTGATGAGGAGTCTATAAGGAGAAGTGCGCTTGTGTAAGTTCGTTAAGTCCCCATGCTTAACGTCCTCTTTGCGTAGAAATAAACAGAAAAGGCATTACATCTTTGGGTTGAGGATCAAACGCAATCTTTTTATCCGTATTTCCGTTAACCACAGTACTCTCGACGAAATTAACCGCCCTCACCACGGTAACGAGGAATTACGATACATGTCTTGGCTTGAGAATCGGTGCTGTCTGCATCACTCTACGTTTTCGTCGGGCTTTCCAGTCTTTACCTCGGTTCCTACCAGCTTGTCGGATACATTTCACATTCTTATTACTGTATCAGGCATTCTAACATAGTGATCAAGCACAACTACGGTTGCTGGTTTGGTATTGTTCTAATTAATGATTTGGCTCTAGCTCTCATCTTGATTTGCCATTTCTTCTGATTTCTCATACAGGTATTCTTCTGACCCTCATAGATATTTCATCTCCATCCCTATTAAATTAGCTTTAATTCCATATTAGCAAGAGATTTGTGTGTGTATTTATGTTAATATTTCGTCCATTTGACCTTTTTTTCTCACTCTAGATTTCTTTGTTGTCGATGGAATCATGTCGTCAGCGAAAGCACATTCTGATAAAGCAACAGATCTAGATTTTCCGTTACCGATAGAAATAAATTAAATATCACTATTACTTTAACGACTCGGAACACTAGGTTTTTTATAAGTAAAAGCAAAAAGTTTTACCTTACAGCCTTAACCGGTTTTCTCCTTTAAAAGGCTTCTTCAGAGGCTCTGATTAATGTTAGTGTTTCTCTTCTCTGAAGAAGTCTTTTAAAGGAGAAAACCGGTTAAGGCTGTAAGGTAAAACTTTTTGCTTTTACTTATAAAAAACCTAGTGTTCCGAGTCGTTAAAGTAATAGTGATATTTAGTTAAGTAACGGACACGTCATGGACAACGAAATCCAAGAAATAAATTTATACGATATTTTAAAATTTCAGTAAGTTAACTTATATTTTTCGTACATTTTTAGAAAAAATATTTTTTTATTACTAACATTGTGATTGGCTTCTCCTCTCACCTTGTCTGAGTGAGATTGGATTGTACAGGCTATGCGATTGGCGTTCACGGGAGCGCAGGTGCGTTTTCGTGCCTCAGAATTTTGTTGGTCGACGACGAATTCTGAGTTTACGAGTTATTGCATTCGTTTCGTAAGGTTTCGAATCCACGAATCTCTTTACGTGTACATAACTTCCTCCTGCTCTCAATATTTCTTCAGAACCAAATTTTTTTTATAAAAATTATCATTTTTAGATATATGTTTTTATAGTGTTTATTTTCTTAACACGATGTTTAAATCGCCTGTCTTTTCTTTTTAATTTTTAATCACGTACTCCAATAAGATAAAAACTTATCAGCGGCAGGACAACAGCATTTGATGAGGTCTGCGAGTTTCAGACTGTGATCGGTTGATATCAGAAAAGAACAAAGACATTTGATCCGTGAGACTGAGTTGGATATTTAGCTGTAGCAATAAAACGAGTAACTTCATAAATGGAGTTCATTTTTAACTAAAGGTTTCATAATTAAAAGAATATTTTTTTGACGTTTTGCAAAGTTCCATTAATATACGTAACACAATGGTCGTGATTATGAAATTTACGTTCGTTATTAGTGTATGTTTGTCTAATGCATATCTTTGGGCCGTAATAGGAGAATGTTATCCGCACAGTGTTCTAGGTTTATGAAGCATTGATAGTATTATATACACAGTTTTTGTCAGACGACGGTACTGTCATTTTGGCCAACTAAACCGTTGGTGGAGCAAAAAAGTCCGCATTAAGATTCTTGGGTGGAAAATCGACCCTATTAGATTTTACAAACAGGAAGTGTACGAGAACACGTAATGCACTTCACAAATAATTCGATGTGAAAATGAAGCTAAGTCTTAGGAATGATGTCAGAAGCTACGTTTAAGTGGAAAGTACATAGGCCTACTGAAAAAAAACATGAACTTGATATGTATTGACTACCTTGGCCTGTGCTCTGAGCTGAACATTCAAAATAGTTAACGTGTTAACCAAACCCAACGTGGACATAACGGTCAGGGGTGTATTTACGGCGGGGGGATGGGATCAGACCCCCCCCCCCAGTGTCGGAAAAATATTGTTAATCTCTCAATTTTTAGGCTATTTAATTTTTTTTCATCTGTGTATATAATATAAGAGTAACTCATTTTAAATATACAGACAGGTTTATTACACAGCATTTGCGAATACGTTTGAAATATGAAATATAGGAAAATCAATTCAGTCAATAAGTATATTTTAAACAATGTTTCAATAACATTTTTAGTATGTTATTACCGTTTACTTTAATGGGATTAATTTCAGGATGGTATCACACGTTTTTCAACCGCTTTAAAGATAGTAATATTGATTAGTGCAAAGGGATGGGTATTGAAATTGACGATGATACATGTTTGTATACCCCTACCGTTTGCAGACGATCAAGTGATATGTGCAAATGAAAAAGAAGACCTGGAATATGTGACAGGCAAACTGAAAGAAGAGTATGAAAAATGGGGGTTACTGATGAATTTAGAAAAAACTCAGTATCTGTGTGTCGGAGAAGAAACAACAGATTTAATGTTAGAAAACAACGAACGTATAAAAAAATGCAACAGCTACAAATACTTAGGAATAAACTTTAACGAAGAAGAAACAGATGATGTTGAAATAAAATCAAGAATAAACAAAGCAAAACAAACAGTTATATCATTGAGTGGGATTCTATGGAGCACAGAAATTGGAAAAGAAAGAAAAGAATATACGATAGAATGATTAAAAACACGTTGATGTAAGGATCCGAAACATGGAGAATGAAAGAACAGGTAAAAATAAAGTGAGAAGCTACAGAAATTTAAGTTGGAAGGTTATAATTTTCTGATTTTTATAATATCAACATCGTTTTGCTCCATGGTTTCACAAGTTTTCATATTATTTTGACCATAAACAAAGCTGGAAAAAATATAAAAGCAATAAATTGTACACTTCAACAATTTATTGAATTTAAAACATAACTTGTCCTATTTCCGTAGCTAATTGACCTAAACGGACCGTTTTTACTTCAGTTTGTAGCTTAATATGTCAACAAGGCTGTGGATAACTTATTTTTTATATGTAATCTTTATACTTGCCAAAAGAAAAGTTGTAGGTAATGTTTGCTTACGATTTGTTCGAGTTAAGACATGAAAAAGTTGACTTTTGAGAAATGTTTCGTTATTAAAGGTATGCATCTAATGTAAGCGAATGAAATCATCAGAATTGAGTGAATTTAATTTTTATTCAATTTTTAAGTCTCTCGGTTTCGAAGACATAAAGTCTTGTAGTGAGCTTTTACTTGAAGCGCTAATTCACTAGCAACGCGTTAAACTGAGGGTGTTTATAGATACCGTTGTGGTCGGTGCGCTGGAGGCGATCGTCAATGTTATAATACGATTTAAGCAGCACACCGATTGTAATAATTGTCATAATAAACTTATAAACGAGAAAATTGATTCCAAAATGTTTAAAATATTTTTATTTACTTTCTTTGTATATTTAACAAGTCAGTTATAACGGCAATCGGTTTTGTGTATTTTCACTTGTCTGCATCGTGTACTTACAACATGTAGGAGGCCACTAACGACCAGCACTAACTTCAGACATTTTGTTTTCCACCGTGTATAAGTTCATAAATTATTGATACCAAGTGTTTATGCAGGAAATTGTGTGGCCAGGCGCCAGTTTATCTACCCACGTACATCAGTAGCACTTTGCTGTACGTAATTCTGTTTGCGTAAACAATAAAATATTTTGTGCAGACCGTTTGCAAGTAATAACTGCATACACCGGCAAATACTCGTGTTCCTCGCACAGGCAGAATTGGTACGCGCGTTGACCGTGCTGGTGCAGGCTTACGTTGTCATGAAATTTCTGGATGTTCAGGTACTCACCAGTGTAGTACACGTTAATTATATGTTTACTATAGTGAATAATTGTCAGTTTCACCCACGCAGAATGTGGCATTTTGTGCGCGCGTTGCGTCCTAGTTTTATACAGCACCGTGTATCGCTCGTAGTTCCTAACATTATACAACTTAGGCTTATGTATTTAGTCACTCGACGTACTGTTGCGTAGTTAAGTGTTTGTACTGTATATTTGTTCGGAAATTTAGGTCTCCGTCTTCCAGGGAGGGAATAGATCGTCCCTTTACTGGATCTTTAGTACTGTAGTAAATTTGTACAGTATACATACTGTGCGTATGCATATAGGAATGCGTGAGCGCGCGCGCGACAAGGAGAGAGGATGTGAGAGAGAGAGAGAGAGAGTGAGAGAGAGGAGATCGTTGAGGCATATGAAGTGTCCTCAGTTTTATTTCACTCGTTATTTTCAGTTTGTAAACTTAAAACAAGAATGTTGATGGATATTTTAAGTGGTTTGTAACATTGATTAGACCTACTTTACAAAACAGTATATCAGAGACTCGACAGCCAGTGCTCGAAGAGTGGTATATTACGATGCTAAGCACAGTCTTAGGTCGTCCAATTTTTTCGTGATGCCAGGTAAATAGGTGTTTGTGTGGGCGGGGGGGGGCGTGCAAACCGTATTACCTCTAACATGCTCCTCCCTGAGCTGCAGGACTCGTTCACTGTTTTGAACGAAATACATTTTTTGTGGACCTCGTCGCTTCCAATATTGGGGATAATCGGCAGTTTAATGTAATTTAATGAAATTAAATTTTATTTAAATTTTGATACTGTAATATAAAAAATATAAGTTTCGAAAGTTAAAGTTACACACGTTCTGAAACTGCTACATAGTATTTTAAATAATTCCTCTTTTTAAATTTACTGGTCTCATTTTAAGCTGCATAAATTGTGCAATATTTTTGTCTTCTCTTTTTGTTACGGTACTCAACTTTCCGCGCGCAATTATTGAACTCTTGACAGGGCGCAAGTTAAATTGCGGGACCTAGTGGTGTGTTAAAAGTTTAGTGGGGTTCAGTGATCCGTTGCAACCCTTTGACACAGATTCACCCCGTTTGGTACCACTTCGTATGCATTTTGCGTGGAACTGCTGTGACCGAGATTTACGTTCCTTCTGTGATAATAAATGTTCTGTACGTCACTCGATATAAGAGTTTTACGAGATATTAACATTTGGTGAATACGTTTCCTATGATTTTGTTGTGGAATACGTAGGCCACTAATATTGTACACGGTTTTATAAAGAATGAACAGTGAAAATGTGCCGAAGTAATTTACACTAAGAATGTTGAAACTGTATGGAAAATAGGTTACTATAATAATTGGTGTCAGTTAGTCTTTTAAAGCCATGTTCTCATATTTTTTTATTCGACTGGAAAAGACGCTTGCGTATATCCCGTATAATTGTGAGTTTTTTTATTCGTAACGCATTGAGCTACTTGAAGAACCGCTGTCTGTCTGTCTATCTCTCTCTCGCACGCGCGCGCGCGCGTATGAATGTATTTTGACAGGGATTTTAAAAAAAATTATATGTAACCAGTGAAAATGATGTGAAAGAGGAAAGATAAAGAAGACTTATGTTTGCTAACATCGTCTAGTATGGGTTACAAAGAAAATTTAGCTCCAAAGTAGGCCTACAAGTAAGGGTAACAAAGAGCCTTCTTTACAAAACATTATCTCTGTGCTGTTGTTTGCTTTAGAATCATGGGTTCTGAGCAGAAGCGGTGAGAGCCACTACTCAGACATTGGGAGAACGCGCTGAGTCAATATTAATCAATATTAAGAATACTGTTGAGTGAAAAATTGGCAGTAAAGAGCTATATATTATTACAGTTGGAAACTAACGGGCCGTTGGGTAGTGGTCGATTGCTTATAACGTGATTCATATTGTTCTCAACGTTTCGGGCTCCCATCAGAAGCCCTCTTCAGCAGAAACGCTTTCAAGAAGAGACGGCAGGCCGAACGTACGTCAAGCAGAGGTACTTTGAGAGACCCTTCGGCCTGCCGTCCTTTGTTGAATGCGTTTCTACTGAAGAAGGTCTCCGGTAAATGGTCGAAACGTTTAGAAAAATATGAATCACGTTATAAGCAATCGACCACGGCCCACAACAGGGTGGTAGTTTCCAGTTGACGCCGGTGAAAGCCTTCGCAATAGAAAGCATTGACGTATACAACTACAGTAGAGTCCCGCTTATCCGAAATTATTGGGACCGCAGCCTTTTCGGATTAGGAAATTTTTGGAGTAACCGGAATCGCTCTTACAATACGCATAAAATCCAAATCGAACGTATGCGCACGTCAATTATTTGTGCAACAGTGTAGGCATAAGTAAGATCTTATGCACAGGTAACCTTGGTTGGTGACTATGGACGGGTGAGGGTACTGGCAGATGACGTCGCCGGCACTAGCAGTTTAAAAGCGCGCGCAGTGAGCGTTCCGCTTATTACTTCCATGTTCCATAAGGAAATGGAAGTATGGTCATGGCGAAAAAAATCGTGTTCGAGATAATGGCTGATTCTGATTGTACTACCCTCAAAACATGAAGAAAAGTCATTTTTCGAAAAGTGTCTGTGTGTAATGTGTCTGTGTGTAGAATTTTTTCTATGGCAAACGATAACAGCCGCAAATTCAAAAAGAATCAAATAATTTTTTGCATAGAGCTCTGAATTGTAGAGTACTCAAGGACTATTGATTTTGGTGAAGATCGGTTAAGACAAAGGGGTAGTTTACCTGCAACGTTTTATGTTTTAACAAGAGTAATTTTTTCATGACGAACGATAACTGCCGTAAATTCAAACAGAGTCAAATAATTTTTTACATGTGCCTGAGTCGTAGAGGATTCAATGCCTATTGATTTTGGTGAAGATCGGTTACGGGGAAAGGGTAGTTTACTGGCAACGTTTTTATGTTTTAACAAGAGTAAAGTACTTAATTTTGATAAATAAAGTATCCTGATAAGAAGATCATAATAATCCACTGTAGAAACGTAGATGAAATATCTATAAATGAAGAGGCTAGTTGAACGGGGTGGGGGTAATTTTGTATAAATGAAAATTATAGTTGAAGGGGAGGGGATAATTTTTTATATGTGTACTACGTTATCGGCAACAAAGAAGTAGTTTGTTGTTAAAATTCCTTCCCGGGCTCTTTGACCGTAGTCCAATGTTTTCTGCAAAACCAGACGTTTCGGCAGTGCGATCGACTGCCATTATCAGTGAAAATCGAGTGTGATAACGAGAGGTGGTATACGTTAGTGACCAGACAATATAACAGACCTTTTCAAAAAGTAAAAGCATACAGAAAATGTGACGAAAGTGAAGAACTGCATATACTAATTTACAAAATGATTTTCCACTGTTTTATTATTAATCAGTAAAAATACTGCTAGATTTTTGTTATAAAGGTTATTTTTCCTTTTCTGAACCTTTTTTGTATCACCGAATATGGGTTTCAGATTAACCGGACTTTCGGATTACTGGGTTTCGTATTAGCGGGACTCTACTGTACAAGCAAAAAGAGAAAGAAGGGTAGCCTTTAAACGGGCTGATTACGTTGTAAGTATAGATCCGTCAGACATTATACTTTTTGTATAACCCCGATGGCAAAACAAAAGTAGGAAGACCAAAGGTGAAATGGCAAGACGCGAAAGGGCTGGAATCCGCAATCGCAAGACGACTACAGTGGACAGAGACAGCTTTGATGAGGTGTTCTCCAGCAGGCCAGCACCCGACCAAGGTTGTGGCGCCCTTGATGACGTTGAGGCAGCTGACGGATGTTGCTGTTTGAATCGCTACTAGCTGGTACGAGAAAGCTTTTGAAATCGTTAATGTTTTTAGGTATTTATAACCAACTTACTCGGGTCAGATTAGGAAAAGCCGAACTGCAGCTTGCGGTTGGTAGAAAACGTTTTGATCGACGAAGTATGTGCCATTTTATGTCAAATGTCACCAGTGTATTTGTTGGTAAACTCAGACACGAGGTGAAAGTAAAGTTATATTTACATTAATAGTAGGTTAACTGTAACTGGAGGTAAATCAGAGTTTCAATTGTTCGAATTGCAAATGGAAACATTAAAGCGTTAATATGCAAATCCTGAAGATAGATAACAAAGGCGTTAAGCGTCATTTAACCTGTAACCGGATGAAATCGTGTTATATTTTCTGTGAATCAAGTAAAAAAAATAGCATCAAAACACTGTTAGCTAACGTCTGTACTGGCCGATTGTCAGAAAGTCCTATGTGACACTGGCGTTATAGGATACGGGTGTGGGGGATCGCCAGTAACTCTTAACGTAGAAATACACTCACGCTTCCTGAACAAACCGAGGACTACTTAGGACCATAACAAACGCACCGTGCGGTGTGCCTAAGCGAGAAATCCAAAAATGTCTACAAATGACTTCAGTCATAGAAGATATAAAACCATCCAGCGACAGGTTAAGAATCCATCCCAGAGCCCTTGGCAAGGAGCTTTTGAGTCTAGGATTGGCGTAGCGCGTAGACTCCATCGCTTCAAACCCAGCGACTTAGTTGTGGTGACTAAACAACATTCTCTGATTACCTGTTTTACAATTGTTATTGAACTAAAAAAAAATATTCGAGTATTCGGGGTTTTCATTTTTATGATAATTGAAAACTTATCTAATATTGAAATAAGAAATGTTCCTTACTCACACTAGTGAGCGCGTTCTGTAGCTTTCTAGTATGAATAGGTTTAATATATTATAGTGAAGTTAACAACAGTGGTTTTTTTGAAGAGCACAGTATAGTCTACTTCAAGAGAAACGTGAAAAGAAACCCTTTCCCCAAAAGACCAATATCAGATTTATTTAATGAGCGTTAGCTAATTGAAGTTCTGTTTTATGCGCCGTAGAAAAGAAAAGCGTAACAAATTGTATATACCGCGTTCACTTTTTATAATGGAACGGTTAAGGCAATTTTAATGGGTTTTAAGTACGAAGTAATGTGTTAACTTCGTGTTAATACGAACTGGTATTTTTAAACGATTCGTCGTGGTTCAGTTGCGCCGTAAAACTCTGAACGCGTGAAAGCGTACGGTATAGTAGCTTAGGAATTGCGAACGTTAATGACTGCGAAATTGAAGGACGTTACTGTACAAGAAATAAAACCAGTTAACGAGAATTGAAAAATAGGGGTATTGACTGAATGCGTGGGTAGCGTTGTCCAAATATCTTGAGTATTCAGAATATAAAACTAGTTTTGACTGTTGCGGTCTGTGATCCGAAAGCTGGTAGAAATGAGTGACATAAACAAAAATAAGAGATACAGACCGTGTATGTTGAAAGGGAAGAGTGGAGTATATGAATCTACTTTCTTTGAATAATGGCAATTGAATTATAGAGGTTTTAGTGGTTATGTTATTTAACCGTGCAAGTGATATTTTGAGGAATCATTGTATTTCATGTAAGGAACCTTACCACAGTAATGAAAATAGGAACCAGTTTTCGTAGGTGCCCTTTGTACCAGACAAAATCGAACAAATCAGACGAATTTGTTTGAGTAGGCGTATAACACGGCTTCCGGCATGTAAAGTTTGATGGGTAACCAATTGGCATTCGATCTAATTGTAACAAAAAAAGTTAATGACCATTAGGAATGAAAATATTTAACCGCTGGAAGATAAATCAGTTCTTTATTGCGTGATTGGGTACAGTGTAGAAGCTTTCGCGCGGGAAAGATTGTATGTGTGAAGGGGTACAAGAGAAAAATGAAAGCGTGTCGGTAATCGCGTACACATATTCCTTCGCACACGTCCTGGAGAGGTAGAATTTTTTAACAGTGCGTTTTACCAAACGCTGTACCTAGTGTGTTGTAGTCGTTCGGTCGTATTGTTTCGGTTAGTCGCTCGTTCGGTTTGTACAACAGTTTGTTTGTTACTCCATGATATCGACAACAACCACGTTCAGTTGTTAGAGATATTAGTTGACGGGTCGTTGAGTCCGCAATGACACAAGATAAGAATTTGTTTTCTTCAAAGCTGTAAGTCCACACGCAGTAGCAGAGAAGCGTGTAGCTCGTAAAATAATGACCACTATAACCTTTAGAATATCGTTTCAAATATGATGGCCATAGTACATAAGTAAATTTGTCCGCGCACACGTGTATGAATGCGCCACGATGTATGCCTTGTGTTGGCCTATGTGTTTGTGCAATTATTATAATTGCTTTGACTAGAAAGCGCTGAGTAGCGTTTAACAAAGTAAGTTATTTAAAACCGACTTGTTAAATTAGCATTAATTTGCATCACGAGTAGTAAAAAAAAATTACTGACATGTTGGAATCTGTGTGTGGGGGGTGTGGAGTCTACGGGTGTTATACAGTATTGAAACAATACTACAATTAATAAATGTTATATTACTATACACTTAGAGAGCGAATGTGTGTCCGGCCTACGAAGGACGAAAACAATAGAAAGTCAGTTAGTTATTGGAGATGTCGATACCATTGCTCGATCTTATGGGTCGATGACTGAGACATTCCTCACCTTAGAACGTAACGCAAAGGAAATGGGTTTATAGTTGTAAACGCGAATAAGTCTTAATACGTGACCACTGTTAAAAATTATAATAATAGACCAGAAATTTGTATCAGTGTGTACACCTTTGAAAGAATCGATCATTTTAGATATCTGGGTTCAGTAGTGGCATCAAATAGTGATATACTACAAATGAGACACAACAGCAGTTCACAGCGTCAAATAGATGCTACTTTTAACTGTTTAAAGCCGATGAGAAGTAGATCAGTATTAAGACCAGCAAAATTCACTGTCTATAAAACTTTAAAAGACGCGTCTGGATATGTGGAGTACAAACATGGAGCATTACCAAAGTAAATGAAATATGTCTTTTAACTTTTGAAAGAAAGATATTACAGAAAGAAAGATAATCTGTTGTCCAGTATGTGAAAGAGGCGAAGTGGGAGGGACGGGCCCAGCCAGGAATACAGAATGGGTGGGGTTAAACAGGAAAGAGGGTATGTGGCGATGAAGAGGCTGTCCACGGAAAGGAAAGGTTGCAAGCCCACCAACCTCTGGGTCGAAGAAGAAGAAGAAGAGGTGTGAAATGTGTGTATGGCGGATACGTTATAATCAAGAACTATACGCCTCTTTGGGGATGTAGATATTATAAAATATATTAAATTATCAAGTTGAAGTGAGCCGGACATTTGATGAGAGTGGCGGAGAATGAAATACCGAGGAATGTACCGAGGAAGAAAGACAGCCAGGCCAAAGATGCGACGAATTGACAGTATGAGCAATACTATTTGGACTGAGGGCTGGAGAGCCACGCGTCAGATCGGGAGCGTTGGAGAAGCCTTCTAGAGGAGATCAAGACTCAGCAATGAATTGTAGCATCAGTGGTGGTAATGACGATGATATACTTACATACGTTACCCAGAGTAAAATCTCCATCATCGGAGGTTTAACTATATATTTGAAGTCTGATGGCGCAGATTGTTTCTCTGAAACGGACGCAAAATATAGCCTATAACATAAAATTTACTTGCAGAATAAATTTGTTATTACGCTAATGAAGTATGACACTTAATTACTTCAAGAGTTACTATAAAGAAAAAAAGATAAATCGTATAAAGTCATAAGCTTATAAACTATGTACCAGGGGGGGATGATACTAGCTTCAAGTTTGGGCTCCTTTTTATTTTATTAATTTACAGATATCGTAATTCTCTTTTTTACAGTAATTATTTATAAGACTTATTTTTAACACACATAACTTTCTTACAAATAGTTTACTGAAGTGTTTACGGAATTTTGTTGAAATTCCCAGTAGTTTGGAAGAGGCGTATTTACAGGGGGATGGTCGAACGGGATTGGACTCCCCTCAGATGGTCGAAAAAAGTTGACGAATTTTGTTAATCTCTCAATTTGTAGGCTCAGTCATGATTTTTTCAGCTGTGTTTTCAGTTAGTAACTCTATTTTAAATATACAAATAGGTTTATTACACAACATTTGCGTATTCGTTTGAAATATGAAATATTGGAAAATCAGTTCAGTCAGTATCTTGTAAACAGTGTGTCAGTAACGCGTATTTGTAGTGTGTTATTGCTGTTTACTTTAATGGGACTGATTTCAGGATGTTATCACCCGTTTTTCAACTACTTTAAAGTTAGTAATGTTGATTATTCGTAACTTGTTTTCTCTTTTGTATGAAGCCGTCTCGACCGGACACCGAACCCCCAGGCCAAATTCTAGATACGCCACTGACTCATGAGGGCGGGGATTGACCCCCCCCCCGTAGTTACAGCACTGGTAGGTACTTATAATATGGAAGACATGACAGTGAATAGTCTACCACAAACGTATAACGTGTGTGAGGGTCATGAAATCGCATCTTGATTTTTGAAAAACATGTTAATTAGTGAGCATTATATACAGATCAGTGACAACTAAAAATGATTCGACCTTCACACTACCTCTATAATTTATTATCCTAAATAATTTGCGTCTCTCTATATTTTATATATACTTATATAATGTGGTGACATTACGGTGCACGTGAGGGTCAATTAAAAGTGGCTGCAGCGCCGTAAACACTAGCGCGCGTGTTTGGCGTCTTATTGTTTACTACGTCGCCGACCGTCTAGACTCTAGACGGCAACAAGACTTCAATTTTGGTCATTGCACTGGCCAGTTGTCGTTGTCTATGTTCATGAACCCCATAGTATAAGCAATCAAGTCGTTCGGATCTGAATTACAGCGGTTGCGGCTGCAAAGAAGGGACAGTTCGATTTTATTTCTGACATCTTCGATTACCGCTCGTCTTCCACTGCACCGTGTGTTATTTTTTAAATTATTCTGTCTGTACGTCGTTTTCTCCATCCCTTTCTCCGGACTCCAGCTTCTCCCTCTTTGCCCAAAGCAATTGCGTTTCGTACGCACGTTCTATGTCGCTGTCCGTCCAGTTTCTCTGCAGTCCGTCCACTTCGATTCTTACCACTAACGCACTCAACCGTATTACCAATATATGTATTGATGAAGGGGAGATTGGGGCGGACATGTTTCTACGAAGGACCACCCACATGATCCCGTATGCTAATCGATTCTAGTAAATACATATATATCTAAGTTCGATAAAGTGCATTGCGCCCGTGTGTTACCCCTCCCGTATTGTCTCCATCAGATAAGCATTAAATTGTACTTTGGTGGACCAGCTGATAGTCTGTACACGAGTACTGAGCCGTCTGTTGCAACGCAATCCCCCTGCCGAACTCTTTCATCGTAAGTGTATACCTCTGTACCATGGCAGGCTCTAGTAGAAGGCCGGAATATTAAACGTGGCAACACTGGGACAAGCTGATATTTGAGGCCGACAACGAATTCAATAATTCGAATAAAATTAATTCTTTAGGCCCAATACTAATTCACTAATTTCTTCAACTTAAACCTATAGTACTAAGTGCGCACAGACGTATAATTTAGGTTTAGCTATAAATAGGCCTTCTCATGATTTTAGTAATGCTACGAAATTAAATGATAATCTAACATGTTCACTTTAGCTATTTTATTACTCAACGCTTATAGGCCTACTTAACAGTATTCATCCTTTACTTTTTAGATGATGAAAACTAACAATGCACTACTTTCAGACAGTAACAACAATAAATGAAAAAAAAATCAATGCTGGACTTTTATTATACGTATCATATATTCTATTTAAAAAAATGTTAGTTACTTTGGGTACAGAAATGACAGGAATAACTTAGAACACCATTTAAGTTTAATAAAATCGCAAAAACGTGCGGGATATCAAATTAAAGAGAATTTTAGGTAACATCTGAAGGTAGTGTTAAGTTTTGGAAATTTCAGAATTTGGAAACACAGTGCTCATAGAAAAGAGATCACAATGTCAGACTAAAAGGAATTGTAACTCAAATCCGAATGTTTAATGTTTGTTGTATGATATTTTTGTATATACTGTGTGTGTGTGTGTGTGTGTGTGTGTGTGTGTGTGTGTGTGTGTGTGTGTGTGTGTGTGTGTGTGTGTGTGTGTGTGTGTGTGTGTGTGTGTGTGTGTGTGTGTGTGTGTGTGTGTGTGTGTGTGTGTGTGTGTGTGTGTGTGTGTATTAATTTTAGATAAATTTATATGTATTTTCTACGAATATACATTGTAACGTATGAAAGTATTTGTCTATTGCTAAGTAGAAATATTTTTAATTTCCCGTTGACTGTCAAACATCGTGTTTGAATCTTTCATTGAGTTATGTACTGTACACGGACCATGGCTAAATCGTACCAGTTTTATTTTCGGGTGAATTAGGTTTCATTGTCACCCTTGAGAAGAATTGTTTTGTAGCAGATACGGCAGTGGTCTCTTCTGAACAAGATATTCCCCTGCCAGCATTCTTCATTCTTTCTGTGCGGTTGTAGTTAGAAAATTACTTTTTTCGGAACTACTTTCGAAGTAAAATAATTGTGTCCATTAACGTTCAAAAAGAAACTGTTCTCCATCTGCAATGGTACGGACATTACTACGTAAGTGAAATGTGCTGAAGTTTGTGTTGGAGGTTTCATGAGCGATTTGAAATTATCCAGTTTCTGTAAGATCTTGGAAAGAAAACACAAGTCCCAGTGCGCTATGCTTCGCAGGTATGTGGTTAAAGTACTTTTTTTAATAAGAAAATCACGTTCCCTTTCCTATGTTAGTTACACGTTACGAAACGTAAAGTTCATTATATTGTTATAGTCATCTCATCGTTTCAAGATGAGTAAATCGCAGTTAAAGGCAATACAAAGTCAGCTGCACTTCGCAGTACTAACCAGTGAAAGACGAAAATTAATAGTGAACAGCTGTCATTGAAGCTGGTACGAGTATTTTTACTTTATCTGTACGTTTGTGTATAAATTTTATTTGTATTGTGACTGCTCGTTAACGTCCGTAAGTAGTACTTAGCGTCGGCATTATTACCGTACATTATGCATGCGGTACCAAGGTACATAGCATACATAACGTAAAGCGAAGTAAACAGCCTTAAAACACGCGTTCGTGAAGTGCAGTCTGAGAGCATCTCAAGTGGCCCTGCGCTGCCGAGTTGTATGCAGTTCGTTGGCCGGTTGGTGCAACACCACCGCACCGCCTACCACCCCGTTTACTGTGTGACGTTAATTTTTGAAATTTTACAACTAAATTATGTTTTTGGCGTAGTGTTAGCGATCGTCGGTGTGATGTTAATTATTGAGCGAACGGTTGACTTGTCGAGACGACAGGAGAATTTAGAAATCTCTAAATTGAGCAGTTGGTAACATTAGTGGGATACGTCCAAGACGACTCTGGACTGTGCTGATTGGTTTGTCTCGAGTGATCTATGGTAACGGCGTACCGAGCTGCCTGCTGAAACTCCTGCCTCGCGGTCCGATCGTAGACGGAACGTTTGCTCTGATTAACGATGAGGGGTTTGCGACGATCGGTCAAAAAAGTATAACACACATTTTAAATTATTTGTGTCGACGTTTCGACATTATTTATTGTCATCATGAGGACAATTGTTGCTGAGTTGTTACGACCCAAACACACAACTGTCATCCTGTCATAATTTAAAATTTGTGTTTAATTTTTTAACCGATCCTCGCAAACCCTGCATCATTAAAATTCATCGATCGACTGACGGTCACTACAAAATTAAGAATTATTGTTTACTTTGTCTGCGAGCAAAACGTTTGTTCGACAAAGTGTAGTTTATTGCATTCCGATAGACCAATCTTAGACACAGTTACAACTACGAGCTACGTGGTCGTCTAAAATGTGGCCGTCGATATTATTTATTTTCGTTTTTAAAAAAATGTAAAGATACAAAGTCGATAAATTGTATTGCATAAGGTGTGTAATGAAACAATAACACTGCATTAGAAAAGAATCTGGCAACGTATTGTTACTTGCGTGGTGAGGCTATTATTCCGAGGCCGGTTGTGAGGCTGCTCCCTTAGGCCCTTGACGCTCGTACGTTAAATTGACGTTCAAGACGTCGCATGGTATCATTAAAAGGTCGCACACCGACTCGGTTTCTCAAAAATTGACAAGGGACTTTGTTCTCTAACTGGAGCCCCCCCCCCTTTGTTGAGAACAGTTTACATCTTGTTTTTATGCTTTGAGGGAAAGTATCTCCAGACCTAGACAGCGTTAAGTGACGACCGGTAGATACACGTTTGCTTGTTACAGCCTTGTTGTCATATATCGGAAACAGTAGACCCAGACGAGCCGACACTCGTTTGGAAATTGTACGCCCGTTGATCAGGTGGACACCGACACACTTGATCTCCCTGTCCAGGCCAGGTAAGTTCTACCCGTTCGCATTCGACCTCGCGGTTCCGTCCGGTTAGCTTAGAGAACAGCAGCGCCACGTTTGTAGTGTCATTAAAGAAGTTTGGTTATTGGACCATTCGAAAAACTTATCGAGCCGGCGTTAAGGTCGTGTGATTGTCCTGATGCCGTTACGTCGCAAACTTTCTAAACTAATCAGAAATCTAAATTCTGATCGTAAACATTTAATCGATAGTGATGTGTGAAAACGAGTTCCGTTTAATGTGAATGCTGCGGACTACGTGGTGTGTATAATTTCACGTACAATATATAAACGCTACAGCTAACTTGAAAACGTTATATTGAAGGCTTTCTTCTTAAAATCTGATAACACTGTCTCTAATCTTTGTAGCTTGTACTAATAACACAAAACAGTGTGAAATCGAAGAACAATATTACAAGTGTTGTGTAAAACAAAAATGCAGTGTAGTAAATTAGATAAACCCATAGAAAGTAAGTAAGTTGAAATTGAGTTTATTAAACAATAAATTGAAAAAAAGTTTATTAAACGAGGGTAGTTATTGAATGTAATGTTCAACGTGGAACTCAAGTAAGACCATTCATGAAAAGAAATAGGCGCTAAATTAATAGAGTTGTGTACTTCGTCTTTAAAATGTGTAGGTAGATAATCTGATTGAGTTATTTATTCATGAGTATATTTTGAGACCTTCCATGTTCGTGGTCGTTTAAATACAACTCGTAAACTCGTAATGCGACAATGAAAGTAAAGAAATTTGACTTATTTAGTGTTGGTGATTTAGACGATGTATATAAAACTCACACTTTTAATAGACTGTTTCTGAGAGATATGCCTGATAAAATTAATAAAACCGATTATGGCATTGTCAGTCTTGTAACATTTCATTCATACGAACTTATTATAAAATATATAACATTAATATTGTTTTGATTCATTTGGAGATGTGTACCTACTTAAGCAGTTTAAACATGATGATTAGAACACTGATATTTTACTTTTTATAGATCATGTTCCTCTTTGCAATAAAGTAACTGAGGACAATAAAGTTACTACGTTTATAAACGAAGTAACTTGCCGGAAATTATAATTGCTGTTATTCTTACAGTGGCTAATTACAAAAGTTGTGGTATAGATGGAAACAGTCGAAGAGGGTAGTGTTATTGTTACTTCACTGTAAGATGTTTTAACTATTTCAGCGCAACTGTTAATATGAATATTCTTTGAACGGCTTAATTAACACTTTTTGTTTTGTTTCAGGTAAGGACTGAATTTTTACGTCACTTCTCACGATCAGCTGATACGAATATTTAATAACAAAGAGAAATGGTACGGTTTAAAGCGGTAAGTGACTGTCTCAGCCGCGTATTAAGTACGAAGTATTTTAGTTTATTACGGTGAGGGATATATGACTATAATATGTGACCATGGCGACCGTATCGTTTAGGTTTGATAACGCGTGCAAGCCATGTTAACGCTGTATCTTTAGTACTGAACGCAGTGCGAAGCTCTTTCACGTTATGCGCTTGTTGAACTGCCTTATTTCGGGAAAAAACCTACTGAAGTAGGGGGAGTATTGGTCATTTGTTTGGACGGTATTTACGTTTGTGTACTAAATACAGGTTGATTATACGAGGTGTGATCAAACAGCATCAGGATTGATTTTATTTACTTAAATATACAACAGTTATAGATTTGTAAACTTGTCTCCTTCAAAATAGTCCCCTTCCGTAGCCACACACTTCTTCCAGTGCTTTCCCAACTGTTCGAAGGATGTCTTAAAGTCATCTTGTGTAAGATCCTTAAGTTCTCTCGTCGCATTTTATTTTATCTCTTCTATATCTTGAAATGATCTCCCTTTCAGTTGATTTTTTATCTTCGGAAAGAGAAAAAAAATCACTGGAAGCCATATCTGGCGAATGTGGAGGATGCCGAAGCTGTGGAATATTCTGTTTAGCAGGAAAATGCTGAACAGCATGTGACGTGTGGGCGGGTGCATTGTCGTGTTGAAACCATCATTCACCACTCTGATGCAACTGTGACCTTTTTCGTCGAATTGCATCCCTCAGTCGCATCAAATTAGAAATGTAGTAATCCTGGTTTACTGTTTGACCAGGAGGAGCAAATTCATGATGAACAATCCCCTTGTGATCAAAGAAAACTGTGAGCATGGTCTTGACTTTGCTTCGGCTCTGTTTTGCCTTTCGTGGTCTCGGAGAATTTGGCGTCTTCCACACTGAAGAGTGGGCCTTAGTTTCTGGATCGTATCCATAAACCCATGATTCATCACCCGTTACGATCGATTTAATGATGTTCTCATCACTTTTAGCACAGTGCAGCAGGTCTTGAGCGACTGATAGCCGGGCATCTTTTTGGTCAGCTGTCAGCACTTTTGGTACAAACTTTGCAGAAACACGTCTCATTCCCAAGTTATCAGTAAGAATGAACTGAACTGATCCGAAACTAATATTTAGATCATTTTCTAGCTCACGAATGGTGATTCGGCTCTTTTCTCGCACAGCAGCACGTACAAGCCCAACGTTGTGGTCATTCTTGCTGGTTAAGGCTTGCCTGCTCGTCACTTTCAACACATTCACGCCCATCTTTAAGCTTAAACCACTCATAAACCTGTGTACGACTCATACAATCTTCCCCATAAACTTTTTGTAACTTTTCAAATGTATCTTTAAATGTTTCACTAACTTTTTGACAAAATCTGATACAGATTCTCTGATCAATTTTTTCTGACATGGTAAATGCGCCAAATGAGATTAACACACAACACAACAATGGCCGTTTGTAAACAAACCAGATCAGCCGTTATTATAAAACATATACCGAGTAATTAGTATACTGTAAACGTATGTGTCGCTTTTTTAAACGTAGGTGCGAATAAAGCTTGCCAGTCCCGGCCCGAGGTGGTATCGTTACAAGGTATGGAGGAGGTGATCTGAGCGAGGTCACACCCCATGCTTTGGAATGACGAGCAACTGCCGTCGTTAATTTAGTACTGTCCCGTACTGCCTTTCTCGGATAAGCGAAGAGAAGGCCATTCTGAAGAAAAGAAAACCCAAGGGGGAGACTAAGCTTGTGAAGCTGTAGTGAAAGCGAGTGGTCTAGGAGATGGGTAATCTGAACAAAAATCTCTGATCCTCCAAGTAGGGCCGACTACCCTATTCTGTAAATAGGTTATGTGGTTCCAGTAATGAAACTGGACAGTCCGTACGACAACGACTGAAGCCAATGTGAGAGGACGGAATCATTGTGCAGGCTTCTAAGACCCACACTAAGTTGTGGTGCCAGAAGAAGAAGCCACTGACCCTATTAACCAAAGTTTCCAAAAAGTACACATAAGAAATACACGTGTAATATAACGGGAAACACAAACTCTTACTACATTAATACCGGCAGTGAAAAAATTTACGTAAATACTACTGGGAATGGGTTATTACGTGTGTCTGTAATACAAAGCCACTGCTTACATATTTATTTACCGATACATATTTTATTAATACACTGCCATTCGTATTTGAATACTGGAGTGTACAGTACACCTATACCATGGTTATTATTTAATATTATAATATCAGGGTGACCGAGCTTTGCTCGGTTTTCATATTTATTTATAAATATACAGATTTAAAAAAAACATTATTTATTATTAATTATTTATTTATTTTTATTAATTATTTATTTTTTGATATTTATTTTCATATATAAACATCGATACTACGCCGTTTGCGTTTATCAACGGTTTCTGTTATTGGAATCACAATTATTTAATACTTCTTTCCATACAACGATTCTTGTATGGCGAGGATTTTCTGGTGGTAAAAGAACTTTAAGCCACTTCGTCTTTTGACTCTGGAAAATGCTACATACAACATGCCGTGCAGGAATTGATAAGTGAATTCCCACCACTTCAGATGTTTGACCTTGAGCCTTGTGAATAGTAATAGCAAAAGCTGCTCTGACGGGAAATTGATGCCTTTGCATAGTGCACCCAAGCTGACTTTTGCTGGAATCTATTGTAATCCTTGGAATATGAACTTTTCGGCCTGAATATTCACCCGTGATAATCTTGGCTTTAATAATGTTATTACATAATTCAGTCACGACCAATCTCGTTCCATTGCACAGCCCTTCAGAAACGTCCAAGTTTCGTAAAAGCATTATTATTGTATTTTTTTTAAGCTTTAATTCGTGTGATGGTAAGTCAGCCATCTCAACAGAATTTAGAAATTCAGAAGTGAATTGAAGAGCTCCTTCTGGTTGATCTTTAACAGAATCGTAGCTTTTATATACTTTATAATATTCTCCAGGAAGCTTTTTAATAATTTCGTCGTTAATTTTATTTACGTCTTTATTCAAAGGCGCTAATATAGCTCTGTCTTTCATATCTTCGTATCTGTTGTTTGCCAAACAATCACCAAATACTTCATCAATAAGATTCTCGTTAGACAGAATATGACTACCACTTACCTCAGAGAATGCAAAAAACACAACAGCGTATAGAGAACACTTAATAGTTTAGATTATGTATATACCTCAGAGAATGCAAAAAACACAACAGCGTATACAGAACACTTAATAGTTTAGATTATGTATATACCTCAGAGAATGCAAAAAACACAACAGCGTATACAGAACACTTAATAGTTTAGATTATGTATATCAGATAGATTTACAAAAATCGTTGCGCAGAAACCCACATTGTATGTCTCAACTCTTAGTTTGTTTATTTACAGTCATAGCAACATCTGTTTATATTATTTATAAACATCGATACTGCGCCGTTTAGGCCGCAGGTTAAAGACCTATAAAGACCCTACGGTATCGTTAGAGCCGTTTCAAGGACATACATAGATTAGATTGTATGTCTCAACTCTTAGTTTGTTTATTTACATTCATAACAACAGCTATTTATATTTATTTATAAACATCGATACTGGGATTGTATGTCTCAACTCTTAGTTTGTTTATTTACATTCATTGCAACAGCTATTTTATATTATTTATAAACATCGATAAGATCTATTCTTTATGAACAGAATTAAAATTAACGTTTTAATTTCAAATAAAAAATAATTTTTTTTTAAATATTTGTTGCGGGGTGACAGAGTTATAACAATAGCAATTGTTGTGTGAATATTTAAACCTACATGAATTAAAATGTGTACTTAAAAGACCCTACGGTTTAGGCCTTAGGCGATTTTTGCGGAAAATGAGACCTAGCCCAATCGATTTTTAGTGTCCAAATACGCGTAAGTACCAAATTTCGAGAAAATCGTTAGAGCCGTTTCCGAGAAAATAAGGACATAAATACAAAGATTGCTCGCTTAATAGTATAAGATAATTAACTGCGTGCGTTACTATTAATGGGATATTGCGTACTTTCCTGTTAATGAGGTGTGTGAAATAATAAGTAGGTATATGAAATGGTTTGAATAGACTTATTTAAAAAAAATGGAATTACATGAATTGGAAAAAAAAACAGAATCACACGAATAATTTAAAAAGCATCGTTTACTTAAATATTGAAGAAAACAATCATACTGCCTGCGTTGGCGTTTCCCGTTTAATGTTTGAAGTTCTAAAACGAATGAACAAATTTCCAGTTCTAGTGCGACTGCTGTTTTCATGCCTTCTGTATAAAATACTTCCGAAGAGCAGGTGCTAAATTTTTCGTGTTTAAGTTCCACTGTCGTCTATTATATTTTGTCTGCTGTATTTAGGCGGGCATTGTTGCATTGTATATGTCTTTATCAATCTGCGTAAATTCCTGATTTTTAACGTGATGAAATAAGTAAGCAGACTTACGTCTTCTTCAGTATCTGTTGCCTCTGGGAGCAGAAGATTTTGGTGGATGTCAAAAAAAAAGTACGGACAAAGCAATTTCAAATTTTGTTAACAACTTATTTTTCGCCAGCTTCCTGCCACATGTACAATGGTATGTGCAGTTGATGTGTGTATAAAATATAGGCAAACGCCTGTTCCTTGTACTCATATACATGACGTACTCCAAAAATTGTTTAAGAGTGTTCTTTCTCAGATTTCAACAAAAGAAATTGAGCCATTACTTAATCGAATAAACTACAGTCCAGCCCTGTTATCTGTATCTGGCCCAGTAACTGTCAGCGCATAACGCTAAACGTTTGGTTTTTGTAATTGGAGTATTGGCCCGATAAATCTAATGCCTATATAATTGATGTTCCCATTAGTTTTATATGCACTTTAAATTGTGAGGTTACGAGCTCTAGATCTAGGTTCTGCGTAAATTGCGTACTTATAGAAAACTTCTCAATCAATTATGTCAGAAATATGTTACTTTTCTAATACATTGATTATTCTGGCAATTCGTGTACAGTGGAACCTCACTAATTCGTCTCCCTCTGTAATTCGTCAACCATTCAAACTTTTTTTCTTTTTATTTATTAACGAGCGAGTAACATATAGGCTCTAATTATAGCCGGGGTAAACCAGGAACGTGTTGGTTGTGGCCGGGGTTCTAATAATAGCCAGTAGAACGGATTGTGGAAGGTATTGGGACCGTGAAAGCGTATTTCGTACTTGCGTACACGGCGCAATAGGTGTTATGTTGTTACAACCTAATACGTTTCCGAAAATTCAGTCGGATTGCTGATGCCTGGCAGAGTATTCCGGAAAACATTCTAAATCTGCCTGGAATAAGTTACGGCCATCTGAATTACAACCAGCGTCTGCAGAAAGAAAGGTCTTGACCACATATCGGAATTGTTAGATTTATCCCTGCCAGCATTTAACAGTATGAATGAAGACGACGACAATAATTGGTGTGAAATAGACTTACCGAATGTAGGCTACGAAATGTTTAGTGATGATGAAATTTTTTCATACGTATCCACAGAACCTACATTTGCTAATGATGAAGAAGATGACCAGCCAATAAAATCTGCAATCTCTCATGAGGAGGCAATTCAATCACTGATTACAACAGTCAAATGGTACGAAGCAGAACCAGCCAAGATGAAGCAGAACTGCCTAAACTAATTTCACTGCACCAAATACATAATTTGGCTCTTGAAAAGTACGGTGGACAGAAAAAAAACGTAAATTGCAGATTTTTTCACAATCATTAAAACATTTTTTTTTTGCAATTACAGTTCTTAACTTGTTTTGAGTTTGAAAATTTCCAGCATTAAATATGTTCGTGCATAACATTAGTACTGTACATTGCTAGTGTTGTAATAAAACATTTTATATTCTAATGATAATGTGATGTATTTTATACTTACATTTTTATAAGTAATATAAGGTCTACAAATTCGTTTCTATAAATAATAGTGTTTTATAAAATTATGAACAAATTTGCTATATAACCTGACGATGGTCTGTGACCGAAATCGATCGCTTTAAGAATATAAATAATAACATTATATGGTACCTTTAAGCTAAAAAAAAAAATCTTTAATGGGTCTGTTTCTTACTCCCTCACTAATTCGTCTATTTCACTAATTCGTCACTCCTTCGGTCTCGTCAGGTGACGAATTAGTGAGGTACAGTCTTTGTGTTCCTCATGCTCACACGCATAGCTTGTTACCACACTCCGTTGCTGGCGCTGCACAAGGCCTTGCAGAACACGGTGTCTTGAAAATGTTATAGTGTTATGGTTTGTGTAAAATATTCTGAATATTGTATACAGTGTAACGCACTCTGTCTAATGTATATTTATGGATGCGGATAACATACTGTCAGTGTGATTAATATATGATGTTATACTACGGTCGAGCGCGGTTACCGTTTTCCAATCGATAAGTAGTTCCATAGATACGTTTACGATACCTTTATACGTTTGTTATCGCTCAGTCGAATCGTACCAAAACGTTTCTGACTTGATGTGTGACGTAAAGAATTGTTATCTGTGAATGCTTCTGTAATTGTGCAAATGCTTTCATTAAGTTGTTAGGTAAACTGACGGATGTAACGGCAAGGTTGTGCTGTAACAAGGTCAGTGCATGTACGTGTGTAACGCACTGATAGTTCGCCGTATCCAAACGTTGTAGTATAGTGGATGCGTGTTAACGTATTTCATCATCATCATCCTCTGAACAGTTTTAGGCTTTAGCGACCTGTTCCTATTCGACAGTCCACCTTTTCTTAGGCCTACCAACTTTTCTTCTGCCTCTAGGGTTGTAATCTTTCGCTATCTTCGATATTCTACTTTCTTCCATTCTATCTGTGAGTTGAATCCATTTTCGTCTGTATTCTTTAATCCTTTCATCAACTGCAAAAATATCTAATCACTTCTTACCTCCTCATTTCTTATATGATCTTGTCTATTACACCTTTTAACTGCTCTCAGAAATTTCATTTCTGCTGTTTGAGTCTTCTGTTCATATTTTTTCTTTATGACCCAAGTTTCAGAACCATACAGTACTAGTGTAGGTATTGCCATTGTTTTATAAAAATTAATTTGGGTTTCTTAAGTACTTCAATGGGTTAACGTATTTCAATAAGTACAAAACCTATGCTGCTATTAATTTTTATAAACGTTATTTCGACGTCCAAGGAGACGTGTTTATAATTTAGTACAAGCTAAATGGTGTGATAAGATAAATAACTTCTAAGATTTACACGGCCGGAGTGAATGTTGTTAAAATCTGGTCCGTGGCTGTTTAGCCGTGCTCCATTGCAGTGCTCGCTAGCAGACGTGTCGGCCGTGCCATTGACGGCCATTACCACAGTACGTGTGACATCTTACGTTAGCGAAAAGGCGAAACGTCTGCTAGCGAGTGTAGCAATGGACCGCGGCCAAACAGCCCGGGATCAGATGTTTCATTCAGTGATCTCGTTGTCTTTAAGGTCGAATGGTCAGAGTTTTCTCAGTACTGTGATAATTTCGGGCTGTAGAAGTGGCACGAGTAGCGGATTAGAGCATGGTGTCTGATGTCTCGTTTGTAAACGACTTCACTGACGTATGGAATACAGTAATATCCTGCTTACCGCTGCCCCTTTTAGCGTTGATTCGTCATAGCGCGTTTGGATGAAAAGTGGATACCAACTGAATTTTATTTAGTTATCAATACGTACCGTTTATTTATTCGTTATTTAGTCAGATACTACGTATATTATTTTTATCGGTAGTGCATGGCGAAATTAAAATTGCAAATTTTTCAATTTCTCAATCGCCAATCATGTCAGCTTTAAAGTCTGATCCTGTACACAAGATGCAAAGAAAAGCATCACAATTTGTATGTGTGGTCTTGTTGGACACATGTTAGGGAGCATCCGCGACAGCTTTTAGATAGGGCTGTTTGGTGGTTATATTTTAGATTTTGTAGCGCAGCCCCATATTCCATAAGCAAAAAGGACATAGGGAAAATTTTCTACCGTTACGGAAGAAAATATTTTGCTAATTGTATGATATTCAAATATGTCTCGTACAATTGCAAAATATTTGCTATAGGGTATACTTTTTTGGAATTGTTAGTGTACGTAAACATACATATTACCATAGAATTACCGTACGGCGATTGAAAATGCCAAATTTTGGTTGATTGATGAAAATTGTTAGTCTCTGTCACTGCACAAAGTGTTCGTATTTATATTCAAGCGTAAAAACATATGATCTCAATTTCGTAGTAGAGGCCTATTGAGCACAAACGTAGTATCCTTATATTCAGCAAGGATACTAAACTTGGTAAATAGCAAATTTTGTGTCTTTGATATAAAATTATAGAGGATCGAAAACCATGAGTATAGTTTTCAACATGTAGATAGTTTAATATGCATGGAATCTTTACTAAATGGAAACAACTCGAATAACGATGGAATCTAATAACGCAGACGTCGGAAAGGTTATTAAGTCGCAGAGAATTAGGTGGGTGGGACAAGTTTACAAAATGGAGAAGACTAGAAGTAAAGAAGCTGTTATAGAGTGGAAACCCCTAGATTCTAAGTCCAAAGGAAGACCATCTAAATGGTGCTTGACGTAATGTGTAGAGGAAGACTTGAGGGGTGTGGAAATTAGGAGATGGAGGAGTGTTGCAGAAAACGAAAGGAAATAGTGTACGGGTGTCGAGGAGGCCAGTCTCACAGAGGGGTATATAACCAGAGGAAAACATTCTGTATGAATGACTAAACAGTAATGATTTTGTCTAACGGGACTGTCGACCGACGAACGATCAAAAATCGAGTTTGAATTTCTTGAACTAATAAAAAAAATTGGTATTTTCTGAATGATCTGATAACAAAATTTGCGTGAGCACGCCCGAAAGATTTTATTTTTAAATTTTAAAACATTGTAATCGTAGACAATTTTTTGTTAACGTGTCGATAAAGTCATAGCGTTTTTTAATTTTAAGAAATTGTAGTAACCTACATTGCATTTCAGTACAAATTGTATGTGACATTAAACGGGTAGTCAAAGAAATATGACCATAACCAAAGACATGCGTTTTTCACAAACGAAAAGTTTCTTTTCACCCCGTTTGTATTTCTGTCTGAATATATTTATGTCGAATGTTATCGCAAGACAAGGAAAGAGATTCTATTAAAATTTTATAACGTAATGGCTGTCCCAGTATTTATGTGTGCTTCTGAAACTTGGGTTCCGGCGATAAAGATGAGATCTGAGATGAGATTCTTGCGGTCGATTAAAGGCTGCACACGAATAGATACACTCTACAGTGAATACATTCGTAAAGAGAATGATATTTTTAATATCCAAGATCGTATTGCTGAGAACAAAGAGAGATGGATTGCACATATGGATATATTCTTTTGGGACCGGAACAGGCGATGCGTCTAGTCCCTGATAGAAGAAGAAGAAAAATAATATCTTTAATTTAATGGACAAGAACACCTATAGTGTTCCGGTGAGTAATAAACGCTCCGACCTTCCTGCGGAAGTTCTCCAAGCCATCCGATTACGGCGCCAGCTCCGCCGCAGATGGCAGCATACCCGTGACCCTGCCGCTAGACGGCGTTTTCGAGCCCAGTCGGAACACGTCTCGCAGCTTCTGCTTGACGTAAACGCGAATCGATGGGACTCCTATTTGGAGTCTTTGGAAGTCGACCACGCCTCCGTATGGAGAGCCGCTGGTAGACTAAAAGGCGAAAAGAGGACTCGCCATACCTTGAATACCCCGGACGGCACTGTATACTCTGCAGAAGGCAAGGCGGAAGTCTTCGCCGACTGTATTGAGGAATAGTTCACCGTCCATAGAGGCATCTCTGACCCGGCTCATACGGCCGTCGTCAGGGATTTCCTAAATGGATACTTTTCTGCTCCCCCCAATGATCCTCCTAATTCGGTCGACGAGGAGGACCTTGCGTCTGTTCTAAGTCGACTGAAGAAGAGAAAGGCCCCTGGCCCCGATCGCATCGGCGCCGCTGCGTTGCAGAATCTCCCGCCTTCGGCAGTAGACGTTCTTCTTGAGCTGTTCAACTCCTGTCTCCGGCTGAGGTACTTCCCCCACCTGTGGAAAACTGCTAATGTCATCATGATCCAGAAATAAAAAAAGCCGCCCACGCTACCTGGAAGCTACCGCCCGATATCACTATTGCCAGTAATCTCGAAGGTATTCGAGCGTCTTCTCCTGGCCCGTATTCGGCCCCTGGTGGATGGTTTCATCCGCGAGGAGCAGTTTGGGTTTAGGCCGAGGCACTCGACTACTCTTCAGCTAGTACGGGTTGTCACCTGTCTAGCCGACGCCGCCAACAATCATCAGGCAACAGGCGCCGTCCTGTTGGATGTGAGCAAAGCCTTCGATAAAGTCTGGCACGAAGGCCTGCTCTACAAACTGGCGCATTCGCCACTCCCGACATCTATCGTTCACTTGCTCCGATCCTATCTGACGGATCGCACCTTCAGGATCAGCGTAGATGGGGCGTTCTCTCGGGTTCGCCCTGTCGCCGCCGGCGTCCCACAAGGATCTGTCCTCGGCCCCGTTCTGTACGTACTGTACACGAACGATCTGCCTGTTTATCCCGGGGTCACGTTATCTCTATTTGCCGACGACGCGATGTTTCATTTTAGCTCGCTTTCGCCTTGGCGGACGAGCGTAATGTTACAACGCCAGTTGGCTATGCTTCCGGACTGGCTAAGGAAATGGCGGGTAGCGATCAATACGGAGAAATCTGAGGCGATCTGCTTTACTCATAAGTCCATTTCCCGATGCCAATCCCTCCTGGACTGAGACGGTGAAGTACCTAGGTGTTCGGCTTGATCGGCACCTAAACTTCAACGCCCACGTGACCGCAACCCTCAACTTAGCTCGTGGCGTCAGAACCAAACTATCACCTATGCTTTCGTGGAACAGCCGCCTGGCTGTCCGTACAAAACTAACATTGTATCTACTGTTCCTCCGAACAGTACTCACTTATGCGGCGCCCGCTTGGTGGCCTCTCCTGTCGGCCACCAACAGGCATAGGCTGACTACATTTCAGAACTGGACCCTACGCTCCCTCACGGAGTCCCCGTGGTATGTGCGAAATTCCGCCATTCACCGGGGCCTCCGTGTTCCCACCTTAGAGGTCTTCGTCTGGTCCTTGGCAACGAATTTGTTCGCCAAGGCCGGCGAGTCCCCTTATCCGCACCTCCAAAGGCTTAACAGCATGGAGAATGCACCACCCCCTCGCCGCGTCAGGCGCCCTAGGGCGCTGTTAGACGATCCCGCCTAAGTTCATCACATGAACCCCTCAGAAACGAACCCCCCAACCTTCTGGAGACTGAATTGATCACCATCATTCACTACCTGCGCCTACCGAAACTGTAGTCAATCATGCTGCGGCAGATTGGAATGGATAGATTTATTGCCAACATCGGCTTTGCCGATTCAGCAGGGCTTTGATCCGGGACACGGGCTCCCGCGAGGTTGTGCAAATGCCTTCCTTGCGAGAGCCGACTGCCCCGGTGACTAGTCCCCTCGACTCGGCCGCCGCCTTCGGGCTGTCGAGCCTCTTGTCCTCGCCAGCGCGCCTCTAAGTTTCCGTGGGCTGTCCTCGGAGACCAAGGAGCCGCGACCAGGCGTTGCGATTGGGTGAAGCCATGACCACTGAGATCCCCGTCAGCACCTGCTTTGCTGATTCGACAGGGTAATGATCTGAGACACGGGCTTCTGCGAGGTTGTGCAAGTGCCTTCCTTGCGGTAGCTGGCTGTCTCGGAGTCATTCCTTACCGTTTCGGCCGACGCCCTAGGGCGCTCGAGCCTCTTGTCAGCCAGTGCGTCACTACGTTCCCAAAGGCTAGCCTGAGGGGACCATGGTGTCGCGTCTCGGCGGGACAATTGGCTGAAGCAAAAGCTCAAGCTTGCCTCCGTGGTGGCGATGTCTTATCATGGACCCGCGGACTGCACCATAACTCCTTGTGCAGAGCAAACGACCGCGCTGACCTGTTGGCACCTGGCGTTCATCAGGCCTTGGCCTGGACAACGCTCACAAATTAGGGCGCAAGACGCCCGCGCATCATCCATCCATCCATCCATCCATATTTAATTTGTGTTCAGTTTTTTTGTAGGTTTTGTATGTGTATTTTTTAGTAATAACGAAGTTTTCCTATTTTTGTTTGCATTAAAACAGTGACATTAGTTGTTTTTTTATTGTTTTCTGAGTATGAATGGTCGCTGGCTGGATGGAATGTGGTTGACCGCAGTTGTCAATGAACCCGTCTTGACACGTGATAGCTGACAGTGCATAGTTTTTGTCGATTATTAAATATTATTATAGAGAATGTAAAATTCGTTCGGACCTGTTGTTGGGCTGTCCGAACCTACTGCAGCATGTCTCACGTGACACTAGCACCACCGATAAGTAGAATGGTACAGTCAGCAGGTTGGAGACAGCCGTGATACACGGAATAAGAAATAAGCAAAAGTACTGTTTAGAAATTTGTTCAAAAGTTCAATGGATCTTGCACATGATGTTGGAATTGGAATGACCTGTCATTTGTGCATTAAGATTTTTAATTTCAAACTCAAATTCTTTTTTTATTAAGTCAAAAAAATGTAAAAAGTTTCCAAAAAGTGTTACCCGTTATATACAATATTTACAATTTTTTTTATAAGAAAAATACGTCCTCGATTAAGACTGAGTGGCGTGTTATTGTCGCGAAAATAGGACCTGATATTAGAAAGGAGTGTTTTTTACTTCATGTTCCGTAAGGAAATGGAAGTATGGTGATTGCGAAAAAAGTCGTGTTTGAGATAAGGGCTGATTCTGATTGTACTACCCTCAAGACATAAAGAAAAGTCATTTTCCGAAAAGTGTCTGCGTGTCTGTGTGTAGAATTTTTTATATGGCGAACGATAACTGCCGCAAATTCAAACAGAATCAAATTACGTTTTGCATATGTGCCTGAGTTGTAGAGGACTCAAGGTCTATTGGTTTTGGTGAAGTTCGGTTATTGGGATGGGGTAGCTTACCTGCAACGTTTTATGTTTTAACAAGAGTAAAGTACTTAATTTTCATAAATAAAGTATCCTGAAAAGAAGGTCGTAATAATCCACTGTAGAATGGTAGATGAATAATCTATAAATTGAAAGGGTAGTTGAAGGGGGAGGGGGTATTTTCTAAAAATAAAAATTATAGTTGAAGGGGAGGGGATAATTTTTTATATATGTACTACGTTATCGGCAACAAAGAAGTAGTTTGTTGTTAAAATTCCTTCCCGGTCTGTTTGGGCGTGGTCCAATGTTTTCTGCAAAACCAGACGTTTCGGCAGTACCATCGACTGCCATCATCAATGAAAATCGAGTGCGCTGACATGAGTGGTATACGTTAGTGACCACAGTTCTGTGGTTAAGGGTGAAGAAAGAAGTAGTTTCTATGGAAATATTTCATTTCGAAAATAATTTTAAATATAAATCTTAGAACATGGAAGTCATGTATGGTTCTCCATGCCGATATTAGAAGTTTATTGTATTAATAAAATCGTTTCAATGCGTTTAGAATTGATGCCTCTAAGGAATTTTGAGAAAAAGTATCGTTTATTAACCACCATGTCATTGTGCGTCAGTCCTTTCAACATCTTATTCTTTAACCGTTGCTTTCAAACAGGCCCATTCGTCCTGTGTAACATTCGGACAAGTCTGATGGAAGAGACTTGGGTAGTTCTTTGCTTGTTTTCACTCGTTTTTTAATGATACTTCAGTACGGGGCAACGATTGTCACGTAGCCTACGTCTCGTGTCGTATTTCTGTTCATTTTTTTCTCATCTTTTGTCAGTGTAAAATACTGTATTTGCTTTTACAGAATGTGAAGATGAACTTATATGTTCGTAGTCGTCTAGGCAAACTTTACCTGTTGATTTGGCTGTCAGAAACTGAAGTGAATTTCTGATTTTCATATCGTGACGCGGACTGCATTGCAAATCGCGAGGATTAATTAAATAAGTAGCACGTGTTTTGGTCATTCAGATGGACGGAAATTTGAAATCACCATTATTAATCGTAAAGAAGTTACACGATTTAGTTCACTGCCTGTTGTTATAAAAGAAGAGTTATTTTCCAAAAGACCATTCTTCTTACGTTTACGCTACGTGTCTGGAGTTCGTGTTAGACAATAGAATTTCAGAATGATCATAGTTGGATGATCGTGTACGCTAGTTTGGAAACTTACCATTCAAATTTCTTGGTTTGCAAAATTTCTCTGCATCGCATTCTCTTACGGTCCTTAAATAAGTAAACATAAACATTCACAACAGAATTTGAACTTTTTACTATCAGATTCTAAAGAACCGATTCAGAATCTTGAAATTGTTCGAAAATGATGTCACGCATTTCATGAAATACGAAAGGATGCTTTGAGTATACGTACCGTTGACAGATTATAACATTCTTCCTTGACTCAACTCGTTAATGTTGCACATCTCATTGTGATACATGCTACCAGGCACGGCGCCAGGTAGGCTGCACGTGGGAAATTTGTAAAAATTTACATAAATCACGCTTCGTCGTTTCAGACGGGACTGTTTTTGCGTGGGACACTGTCTGCTTCTCGATTGCGATAATTATACAACTCATGTTCACCGCCACCGATCGTCTGCTATTTTTTAAGCGGACATAAATAATAATACCTGTACGCTGTCCTACTACCGACTGTAAATTCAGACACAGCTGTTGTGGATAAACGGTTTTTGGAAATTCCATCATAGTTTCAGAAGTGTAAACGAGCGTCTCAGTTTCCAACAGCTGTTGTATTTAAATTTGTGAAAACATAACTTCAGTTATCTTGTTTACAGTGGCGTGCTGATGACAATAGGACATTTGAGGAACGGCGTGAATTGGTTAGGTGTTTCCCTTTCGAGGATGGAAACCGTCAGAAATCTACTTACAGTACAGAGAAAGTTGTATGAATCGTGCACATTCTTTGTATACAGTTGAAAAGTGACCGAACACAAGTTACAGCACCGTTTTGACGTCCAGTAGGCTAGAAGGATGATCTGATGGACACTAGTCGTCCAGCTTTGTAATTTTTGTTTTGTTTTCTAAGACTAATGTACAGTAAACAGTGAATACTATTCAAGTTTGCTTGCGGCCAGAGTGAACCCCTGTAAGTATTAAAGAAACGCCCTGGCTTACAAAGAAAATATGGCATATTTTTCTTTACCAAATGCCCGTACCCACACATGGCGCTTGAAACTATCAGAAAGTTGGGCTGAAAGATTACACTACACTCCTTACAACTCACATCTTGCCCCATCGTATACTTTTCTAGTTTGGTTCCTTCAATTGTATACTTGGTGTCAAGTTTCAGACCAACAGATGTAAATAAAGATGTTTAAAAACTGCTTTAGCACCGTGGTACAGAAGAAGAACACGAGGTACGTGCAACCAGCGGGCACGAGGAAGAACAAGCGTATACATCTGTGCGAGGCTAGTTACACCACGTAACTAGGTTGGACTTGTACTCCCCATTTGCTCAGGACAAATGAGAAATTCAGATTCTTCCCATATAATTCTGTGGGTCTCAAGAGTATTTTAGTAAACTGACTTAGAAATACGCGAACGTTAATTGATTATGGAATATTTAATAGCCGGGGGGGTTGATCCCTGATCCCCCTCCCCGTAGTTACGCGACTGCCAAGGGTTGTGAGAAAAGTAAGGAAATTTACGAATTAATTAAATATAATGTTTATCCATTGCAGGTGTTTGTCTCTTTAAATTCTGAAAGAACCGTCGTGTTATGTTTATAATTTTAGGATCATTTTTTATGATTATTTCTGAGTGGATGGTGTCTTGGAGTTTTTAAGAGTCGAACATTTTAACTACGATAAATTAGAGAGTTCACTTAACAGCTAGAAGTCGTCTTTAAATCCGCTGAAAACATCCATGCTTTTTCACTGGCGACAACGTAATTTTTACGTTACGGAGGCTCCCAAAGTTCTTGTAGGCGACGGTGCGACTCTCGGTTCCTCTTATTCATTACGTGTGTTAGACTCGTTCTTTTCAGGATTTTAAAAATAAAGAATATTAATAACATCTATGTTTACCATGTTTTGATACGTACTTCCATTTGGTTGGCTAATTTTGTAACACGCTAACTCTGTTTTTGCTTTTTTGCACGCTGTTTTGGTCAAATTATATTTTTTGAAAATTTATTCACCGTTTACTTTGAATACCTTTATTAACACTAAATAAACGTTTGGGAAAGGATCGAAAGCCATCAAACAAAATTTGTTTGTTTGAATAAACAAAGTAAACAAAAACTTTGTTTAAGGAACTTTTTTAAATTAAATATTTTGACAGTAATAGTGAGTAAAATTAAAGTAAAAAATTAATCTAACATGGGAAATAAATTAAAAATTCTTGCGTGTGGTAAGCAGTTTGCAATTGTTCAATATCGTATACACGTTACTTCTAGACTTACGCGGTGCCCTTTCTTCGTTGGTTAACGAAGTCGTCCTGTTGCAAACACAAACGCCCACTATGTAGTAGTGTATTTAAATTACTTATGCAATTAACCTTTTGTGACGGAAATGTCAAGGATGTGCTATTGTCAGCTGTAACCTAATGAAATTTCCGTACGTTAGTGTGCCCCTGCCTTTTTCTTTATATCACTAATGAATGCCCTTTTGTAAAATTTGTTACTGAATCTATTTTTTGCCAAGTTGTACGTATTACAGTAGAAACGTGTATTTCGTAGTAAACGGTCAATCACTAAGGCTTCGAGGTAAGCCAGTCCGGAATCCATACGGCTGTTGGTAAACGGAACAATAATAGTAATTTATAGGCTTGTTTGAACTCTACGTTGTAATCGAATGACATGGCTGTCGTAAAAATAATTGAAACAATTTATAAAGAACTTCATACCCACATCGCGTTTTGTCCTTTAGCAAGTGGACCTGACCAACAAGCTTAATGCCAACCGGTTCATTTGAGCGGTATTCTATGCTGCATAAAGTATAAAAGTTCATTGTCTAAGACCAGCGTCTCGATTTTAATATTCATTCCTTGTTGTCGTGTACTTGTAGATTTCGTTTTGATACATTTCACCGTGAATTTAAATTTCTCATTTGAGGTTCATTGTAAAGGCCTTACTTTTACGTTAAATTTACCTTGAATTCACTTTAAATTTAAACAAATTAAACTTTAAGACGTTTAAAGTAATTGAACTGTAAAACATTAAGATCTGTGTGGTCAGGAAGCAGATTACACTATAACTATGTCGTAGCGATAATTAGTAATTAGTATTTCAGAAGTGCTACGTTTAGATAAAAGATGTTTGTTTATAGGCCTGTTTAAAGTGTATGGTAAACTTAAAAAAGTTATTAAATTGTACAGACGTTGCGTAGGAATATATTGTTTCCAAGAAAAACCATTTACACTACCGTTTCATCGCGACGTAGAGGCTTTTGTGTTGCTACATGTTTGAGTATTTTGCAATGAACATCATCAAGCCCTTAGATGTCAAAAAACCTATGAGTTGACCCATGATAGTTGGCGGATGGGTGCTGTGCATCCCCACATAACCTAGAATAACCTCCGAGTTTATTGTGTTTCATAAATTGTTTTTTGTAGAGTCTGTTTTGTGTACTTGTGTTATGTAGTTTTTCTAATCGATATTGTACTTCAGGTGCTCATTAATGGAGTTGTCGCTTTGATCGATTTGCTCAGTGTTCCAATTATTGTTGTCTCGTCTAAGCTTAGCGATCCATCTAAGTCTGTATAGCTCTACTGTGTCTTCAATGGAGACTGCGTTAGTACGGTACGGTGTGAAATATGAGGTGTTAGTGACGGGCTGGATAACAACAAAGAGGTTAAGCGCGTTATATATGAGATCATATGACGCGCGGGGTTCGTCTGAAACATTACTTTAATGAAAAGGGGAATGCGCACAGCGTACCCTGTGATGCGAACTGGTTGCTGTGTGCAAGCAGCCGCTGAGCCCGTTTCTCCGGTTGACGTATGTCATGACGATTGTTTGTATAAAACGAAATGTTAAAAGTCTAGTTTTTATTTTTGTAGAATTAATTCGTCTGCGGCCTTTGTGCGCTTTCGCATGTGAGACTCAAAATCTGAATCAGAAAAATTACACTTGTCATTTCCATTCATATATTGGAAACGTTTTTCTGTCCAGCTAGTCAGAACAAAGTCGTTTGACAAAAAAAAAAGTTACCGTATGTCAGTTTATGTGTTTTCTGGTTTCTGTCACGTAGTATTTTGGCTGCTTTTGTATACAACTTTCAAGAGACGAGAGGTTTTATAAGAATCCGGTAATTGGGTTATCATAATTTTAAACAAAACATTGTCTGGATGTTTCGACAAAATTTATTTCATCAGGACCTGCAGACGTAAAAGAGATTCAAGAAGTAGTGAACATTTATTTCATCACACGGAAATAATAGGGGTACTGTATAATGAATGTAAAAAATACATACATATATCATCATCATCATCATCTTCAAAGATTAAACGAAGGATGGTTTGTTCCTGTCTCAAACAGGCAAAGATTAGAGTTGGTCACTCCAGCGCTTCCTCGGACGTCCCACACCCCTCCATCCCGTCGACTTACAGTTCCATAGTTGTTTGGGAATGCGGCAGTCATCCATTCGGCAAAGATGTTCTCACCAATTCAGCCGATACTGGGCAATCCTGTCGAGTACACACATAATATCCAGGTCCTGCCGTATGTCTGTGTTTCTTCTTCTCTGATCATGGAGAGTACACCCTGCCACGTGCCTGAGAAATCTCATTTCAACCGCTTGGATGCGACAGGTCTGGCCTTTCGTTAAAGTCCAATTCTCAGACCCATAAAGAAGTGTGCGAAGAGCGATCACCTTGTAGAATTTCAGGCGTGTTTCTTTACTTGCTGACTTAAGAGTTCGCCTAATCGTCCCGCACATAAGGCTGAACTTATGTAACTTATTCACCACGTCGTTGCTTGTATTATAAGACACACTGTAGCCCAGGTATTCAAAAGGGCTGACTTGATCCAGGACAGTAGGCCTACCATCTACAACAATTTTTGCCCGTACGGGATCAGTTCCACGAAAAGCTATCACCTTGGTCTTAGGTGTATACATTTGTAATCCAGAGTCTTTACAGATTCGATTTAACAAATGTATACCCAAAATACGTATATAATATGGGATATTATCGTTATACCTTATTAATACTTGAGCCGCGCGCGCAATAATTACTATTATTTTGTATGTAACATAAAAACAGACATTCATACTAAAATCAAACCGCTATTGTTAGAGAATTATGATATGTTTTCTACCGAAGGGCAGGTCTTACAGGGCATACACCCTCCATGGTTTCCTATCCTGGACTAGTCTCTTCATATCCTGATACCGCATCCGTGTATCGTCTATCATCTGATCCCTCTTCCGTCTCAACTCCGCTTTCCATATACTAACCCCTGCAGTGTTTCTGCCGTCGCATTACCTCGTGTTTGCCGCATACAGTGTCCCAGTCAATTTCTCTTCCTGCTCTTGATGATATTCAACACTCCTTTTCTGTTCTACTTTTCCAACCACCTTCTCGTTTGTCACTCTGTCCTTCCATGAAATCCTTTCCATCTTTCTTCATGTCCCCACCTGGAAGGTCTGTAACCTCCTCTCCTCTTCTTTGTCAATGTCCACGTTTGTGCCCTGTATAGGAGCACGCTCCAAACAAAACATTACATCTTTCTAGCTTTGTGTTTAGTTGCCCGCACAATAATCTTAATTAATTTTGTACGATCCGTATACATTACGTCCTTATGATGACAAGAAGTTTTACCGAACATGAAAACCTCGTCTTCCGTCCCTTATCAATTCACAGTCACTACTTTACTACGGATAGTTATAGTGTCAAACAACTTGTCACCCGTGTGTATTACATTATATAACATGGTGCGGTAAAGTGGCAGTAAATTTTTAATTTCCAACTGCTGATAACGTCAGTGGCATATGTGGCCGATGTATGTTATCTTAAGCATTCGGTCCCCCGTTCCGTTACGTATCTTCCTAAATATTCACGTGGATGTCGTAATAGGCTGCGTGGTTAATGCATCACAGAGACGACCACTCAGGAACTGAGTTCCGAGATACCATCTGGAGCTACTGCCTAAGTAGGACGATTCGCTCTGTCGCAGGCCTACAACGACTTGTTTGTGCTAGCCTACACTAGCGCAGTATAGACTGAGGTTGTTTCAGCGTATCACCTGGACGTAGACGGTACTGTCCTAGCCCGGTTACAAGGAGCCTCACGGTGTCATCCAAGGAGCAGACACCGAGTCCACTTTCTCAGTAGGCAAGTAGGGAATCAACGGGGGCCTTCGACCGCTAGCGCTGTCGACGACCCTTTGTAAAAAACCCATCGTGCCATACGCTGTCAAAGGCTTTCTCTACATGTAAGAAAGAGCGTACGGTCTGCTCTTTCCGACAGCCGGCGTCCGTGATGTATTCCACCATCTCGCCAGCTGATGAGTGATGGAATGCCCCACAGGGGGACCAGGACGTCAACGTTTCGTAGATGATCTCGGACACGCCGTTGTACGAGTCGCTGACGTCGTATTTAAGTCGATTAAAGTTTTATATAACAGCTTTCAGTCGAGAGTAAACTTAGCAGTGGCGTAACTAGAATGTCCTCCTGGAGTGGGGGGAGGGGATGAGACTAGGTTGCAGGTTGGTCTCCCCATTTTTGTTATAACAAACTGAAAAATTCAGGACTCTCCACGTATAATTTTATAAATGCTTTGGTTCTCAAAAGTTTTGAGTGAACTAACTGGAAGTATAAGGGTTGGAAAAAGTATGGAAAAGCATTAAGGATGTTTAAGGAATAAAATAATTATTCCTTGGCACTTCCCAAGAATGTTTTAAGCATCTGCAGTTCGTGGTAAAGTACGCTATTTTTTATTTAAATCAGCAATATAATCTTTTAATTTTTCTGAACTTATACTGTTTTATCTTAACTTCATCTTAAGTTAAAAATTTAAAATTTATCTTAACTAAGATACTGTTAGCTTACCTGTGCAAACACGACGGTTTTAACCGTAGAGATATAGTCATACTGGAGTCATATAGAGAACTATAGACTAGTGCATTCATGACATAGACAAACCTGTAAGGGATAGTGTGTCTGGGCGAAAAAGATAAAGCTAGATTAATAGACCCGTTTTCTGTGATGTGCGTAATTGTTTCTTCAATTCTTCAAATACGTACGTTATTTACATACGTTAACCACTCTAAAAATAAACAAACTTTTTAATAGGAACGTAAGGCTTCGTAGCGTAGTGTTTTGCTGGTAATCTATTCTGCAGGCGCGACCATAGACGTCATCGGTGACTGTGATGGAATCAAGTCTATATATACGTTAGAACAGTCATAGCCAACCTTTGAATTTATAGGGGTGCATGTATAACTGAAGACCAGTTCGATGGGCGCACTCTTCCCCGCCCCATCAATGGAAAATAGAAAGTTGCAGAGTTCAATAGCTGGACGTTACAAACATTAACTGTTGCTTTATATTACCCTTGCGCTTATATTTAGCGACGTGGAACACCGAATTAAAAAAAGCTTTGCAGTATTTTTCATATAAATTTGTCAAATTTTTCACATTAGGAGTAGGTCGTCAACATTCTGTCATCATGCGCAATCACGTTAAAACCAACAAAACTTTAATGGAAACAAATGGTTAAACCAAAACACATTTTAATAAAAATAAATTAAAGGACTTACCACAATAACACTATTTATTTTCATAAAGTCTACAGAAATATAAAACTTGAAAAAATCACATTTAAAACATAAATGAAGGTTTCAGTTCCTTTTCTTGAAAAAAACTAACTCACTGTAATTATTATATTAGAAAATAGTAAAATTTGGAACGGCCTGTACTATTTTACAATACAGTACTTCGAAGCAGGTACAATGCGGGTCCGTTCCATCGTTCAAAAGAAATGAAAATTACAAATTGGTTCGCGGGTGCAGGGTTGCCGACTGCTGCGTTAGAAGAAGGAAAGAAAGAACACTGATAATAATTAGCTATTTAGTTCGTTACACGTGCTGTCTACAAGAATCTAGATTGAGCGTTATAATGGCGCGAACCCTGCGAAATGTTTAACACGAAGACACACCCAATGTTTATAAGAGATTATGGAATTCTGTCACCGCTTCTCCTTTGTCCTTAATTTTAACGTTTTTACATAGAGGTTGGAATTATTTGACATGATAACGTTCGTATAGTTTTTTTTTCTAAACGTATTCAAAATATGTGTTTCATATTTTGTGTTACATGTAATGCGATGAGTATTTTATGAACATACGCGTGTTACAGGAAATGTAAGTTCGGTATATTCATACCATTTCCATATATGTGAAAATTACTTTTTGTCGTTGGTCAGCCGTCGTCGTTGGCTACCGCAGTTCTGGCCCATGTATGATGTACAACATAACGGTTAGGTAGCTAGGCGGCCATTGTTCCATTAACAGCGCGTTGTCGCCGGTGATTCGGCAGAAATCGTGTGGCAGTAATTATGATTAAACGTATTCAACACACACACACAGTACCTTGATTGCGCAGGAGTTGATTGCGAATCTTCCGTGCGCGAAGAAAATGTACTCCTTTATAGCTCAGAGAATAAGTAATTTATTATTAAACTGTACTTACTTTGGCAATACGTGCAAGATAATAGTACTTTAGATAACGGTGAATCGTCTTTGTGACTACTTTTTTATCGTGTTTTTTTTTGTGTCTGTGTGTTTTGTTTAGTTGATTCTATGCAGCTACGAAATCTTCGTACAAGCGAATTCCTTTCGACTTGTAATATGTTGTAGTTCCAATTAATGATTTATGTTTGGCTGTGGTAGCGGAAACTCGGTTGCATGGATTGCAATTCTCAGTAGTAAAACTTTACATTAAAGTAGGAAATATATTAGACACTTGCTAATTTCTAAGAAGAACCGAAAAAAATTAATTCGGAGATTTGAAAAAACTATAAATCCGAATCCGAACACGAAGTTGACAATTCATTCTCCAATGTATTTAATTTTTTACTGTTATTTGTCACAATTAGTAGGGGTTGGAGACAAGAGTAGAACATTATGTAACGTCAGGTGACTTGCCAATCTGAGAGTTAGGATACATAAATCAACTGCAGTTTACTTATACTTTCAGTTACTAGACATACTCTAGATTTTCATAAACATTTACGTAGAAACAAAAATACTTTGTTCATTTGCCCTGGTGTTGGCTGTAAATCTATAAATTCAAAATAAGCGAAAAGTGAAATTGACTACACTATACACTAAATAGGAAAGGCATAAAATCGATTAAAGAGATTTTTTATCACAATTCATGATGAGAAAGTAGTGACGTGTTAGGTTCTATGCCATATGTTGAGAAATGTTCAATCTTAATTAACAAGGCTTTCAGGTGTTAAGAGCCGTTTCCGAATTAATCGAAACTTTGGATAAAGAATTATTTATTTATGAAGTAACGGCAATCCACCCCTAAATATCTTAGTCTTAAAAACGGAACAAATATGGAATACACTCTTTGTGAGCGATTCATTGTATTTCCTGTGCTTCATGTATTTATCACTTTTAATTCAGAGTATTTACCGATTCGGAAGCAGCTTCTGACATGGTGTCGACAGGCGGAAGCGAAAGATATTTGCAAGAGAATGTTGAATTATGGAATATAATAGTAGAAGAGAGAAAAGAGTTTGAATTAATATGGGTATGACCAAAGTGGTGGTGATTGGTGATAACAAGGAAACATGTAAAAATAGAAATTGTCGAGAAAATAATAGAACAAGTGAGAGGTTTCCAGTACGTGTGGAGTGGGAATAGATGAGAAGGGATCACAGGAAGTAGAATTCAAATAAAGGGCAAAAATTGGTAAAAATGAACCATGCTATGAACAATAGTTCCATCATCATCATTATCATAATCTTCTTCACAACACGGCATAGGCAAGGTGCTCCCTGTTCCGCCATCAGAATCCTGCAGCCATCTCTTCCTGGGTTTACCCACACACCTGTGTTCTGTAGGTTTGTATTTCCAGACTTGTTTGGCCAGTCTGCTGGAATCTGACATTCTTTTTAAGTCAAAGAAATATCGCTTGGAATGATCGCAACATCTGGACAAAATGGAGGGTAGACGGTTACCTAAAGTAGCATACAGGTGTTGACCCTTTGGGACAAGGGACGTAGGAAGACCAAGAGCAATATGGCGAGATATACTGTCAACGCGGAACGTGAAGTGAAGAAGAAGATGGGAGATTTCACAAATTATAAAATAAAACAATTGAATTGATGATGACATTTACAGCGAATTGAACAGATAAGGCCAGCGAGAATTTGGAAAGCGAAAATTGTGAAGCATAAGGAAATGGTGAGGTCTATAGAATTGTATCATTAAGTAATTGTGAACTGTTAATTAATAAGGTAAGAGGAAACTTTAGAGTAAGCGAAGAGACTGTCAAAAACAGAAAAAAGAGATGATGAAATGTGTGGAAAGATGAATCGTATAAATTTACCGTTCGCCATTGTTTGTTAACAGGTTTATGGAGTGTTTGTGGACGTAAGTGTGTACATTCCTCATGTGAGTACGTTGCTGAAGGGGAAATTGTATTACTGAAATTGAGCGTTGGAGCACAGTTCGCACATCAGGGAACGTCTAGACAAAAGTTGTTATCAGCGTCCTTTGTTCTCCTTTCCTTTCTAACGTCTTGTAATTTAATTTTAACATTGAAAATGTTTATAAGGACGTGTCGCACATTTGAAAACGACCGCTGGTGCGTGATCGAAAATGTGAACCGTAGAGTTTCCATAGAAACTACTTCTTTGTTGTTAATAACGTAGTACACATATAAAACTTCGCTTATGAATGCGACTACATTTAACTTATAATCTGTACATTGGTAAATGAAGAATGAATTCATTGATTGTTGAATGAACATAAATATATATATTTTTTAGATTTATTGAAGCATTTTCAATGCCCTTCTCTCTGTGCATTGCATTTGTGCAATGCCTGTAAATTTTTTGTTGTATTTCTGCCGCAACGTATTTCTGTAGGAGTATCTTTACAGTATAAATAATCTTTTAACGTATTTTGCCTATTTTGTAACGTAGAAACCGAGTATTCGTCTTTAGCACATCTAGGAAGCGGGAGAGGGCGCTATTAGTTCCTGTAGAACTAATCAGGATGCTATATGTAGATCAGTTTTATTTAGGATGTTTGTTGAAATGTGCCGTCGTGTTGTCGCCGTTTTCATTATCGTCCTTTTATTTGTAAGCAATCGAACATTTCAAAAAGTTGATCACTTCTCTCAGTATACGCGCTGAGCTCTCCCACACTGTTTGCGCTGTCCTATGACCTGTATTTTTTGAAGGTAAACGTTTATGTTAAGAGGTGGATGCAGGAAAGGACGCGAACGTGTCTTCATTAATACGTAAGGGTTGGATTTCTTTCCCGGCCACAAAATAGATGCTGGTGCAAACCGTGTTACAGCCACCCCCATTTGTCAAGCGACGCTACCTCATTTCTCTGCCAGTCGTACGCAAGGCGATGTACGCTCGGTTGATTTTCTTCAGTTAAATGCTGAATTATCGGTACAGAGGGAATGCGAGAGAACGGAAACCCGGGAGTGATATTTCTTCCAAACGTAGAGGAAGGAGACTATGTGTGTATTACAGAACGACGCCAGTTAAGTGCTCTGTGACTATTCCATTCACATTTTTTGTTTCAGTTAGATATCAGCTCGCTAAAAGAATATGTGTATTGATCAGTGGCTCTCAACCTTTTTAAGTCCGGGACCACCCTTTAAAAAGATATTACACTTCATGGGAGCCATAAGAATGGGCTCCGGCAGAATTACTTGTACGGGTGTGGATCCAGTTTATAATCATTTTTTTTGCTATCATCGAGTACTTTTAGCCCAATTTTATGCTTAACCTCGATTCCAGAAAAGTAAATACGTAACTCAAACGCCTAATGTACTCACGTGCAGAAATTAAAATATTTTTTTTTTAGTTTTAGACTAAATAATGTAACGGTTGGGGCCACCTTTTCCGCATAAGCTACGGTATATTGGGTTCAGGTGTGGTTAATTTAAGTTTAGGCTAAGTACAGAACGGGTTGAATTTAAACTGTTAAAACTGGATATCGTAGTAATTTAAATCTAATAGGTTTTTAATACACAGTAAATAAATTTTCGAGGCTGACTTCGCTACCCATTAAATGCCATCAGTGGGTCGCGCCCTATAGGTTGAGAGACTCTGGTATAGATTATATACGTGTTATGGCTTCTACTCCAACTATGTTGTATATTGTTTAGGGTGCTAGTGTGTAGAGACGTTTTCATTAAATGTGTGTTGTTAGGCTTTTATTCATGGACTAGATTTGTGGATATTATTGTACCAACACATCACTCCTCGTTTGATAGCTTCGTTTCGGAACACTATAGTACTGTACATGTGCGTAGTGGAAAAAATTATTTGTTGTGGTTCGAACAAAATTATTTGCCAGTCTGTTTTTAACGAGAAAACTATTTTGAGTCACGTTTTACTAAAAAGGGTCGTCCTGCTCACATTCGAGCCGGTCGGTCGACGGTCTCGTGACATTTCTATGGGGGGGGGGCGATCGGGGAACCATGGTCGGCCGAAGTTGGTTCAGTGTTAGTGGTTCGACAGATGTACCGGCAAGCCCGACCAGTCTACTACTCTTGAGTGTGCCGACGCGTTCGTACATCTGAGTGTATGTGGCCAACTCCCGACTGGCTCGTCCTTTTTAATTTTTTAAGCCAATTATTGTAAAATTAGAATATGGCTTTTGAGGAGAATAAGCAGTTTTGGAAGGAACCCTTGTGTGTGGAAAGTAAATGTGAAGATTGTTGTAATCGAAATGTGCAAAACAGTGCGTACGAATTACAGAAAATGTAACTAAACAAACTCGATACTTGGCTTACGTTATTGTAAAGATACATTCGTTGAGGGAATCTTTCTCAGTGACGATTTTTCCAAGTAGCGGAAGAGATAGTGGACTTCAGATCTTCAGCACTTATGGTATCTCTCGTATGTGTTTCCTCCTTGATTTTAGGTCGTATCAACTTCAGCTTTAAACATCATTATGTTATTACATTACAGCAGCTTACTATTAACAAAGGTATTTGGGTTTATTGTTACATGCAGCGTGATCTAATTAGACCTATACCACTAGACAATGCAGTCATATTGATAATATGCATTTTCAATTTTAAAGAAAATATCACCCACAAATATACACCCATATTCTCTCTCTCACTGTCTCTCCCCCCTCTTTCTCTCTCTCTTTCCGAAATACTGATACAGTTCATACGTTAAAGGTTTTGTGATCTGCAGGCTTATGAACTTGTAGAGATCGCAATAGATTGAAGTGACAAAATCGTGATTTATCTCTCAACCATTGCTTCATCCTTACGCGTTTATTCTTTTTCCTCGCCAAACCACGATAATGACGCGACAGCTGTATAGGTATACAACGTTGAAAACGACCTGCGCAGAACAAACATTTTTGACACGCTTGGCACTTTTGTAGGAGAAAGTCACGTGACACAAGGCAACTGTGTAGAAGGGAGTCATTCACACGCCAAACACCGTATGTAAACTATACAGCGTGCCGTTGATTAGGATGGGAAGGGGGCAGTAAGACGGAGAAAGTGGGAGAGGGAGGAGCCTTACTTCTCCAATTTGGGCGTACTGAAATCAGCGATGGCTTTTTTCAAAGTTGTCAGGCTATACCACCTTTCGCTTTTTTACTTGGGTACGTAATGGAACATTGAATAAATGCTACTATTTTCAGTTCGCTGTGTACTTTTCACAAGAGGTACACTAGCAGGAGATCGACGGACCGGTTCGCAAGTGTTGGCAACAGACGATCCGGTGGAGGGGCGTATTTACGGGCGGGGGACAAAGGGGACCGGATTCTCCCCCAAGAGGGTCGAAAAAAGTTGACTTATTTTGTTAATCTCGTAATCTTTAGGCTCTTTTATTATTATTTTTCAGCCAGTAACTCTTTTTAAGTATAGCTTACAAACAGGTGTATTACATAGCATTTGTGTGTCTTGAAATGTGAAATATAGGAAAATTAATTCAGTCAATAAGTATCTTCTAAACAATGTTTCAGTAACGCGTATTTTTATTGTGTTTTTACTGCTTACTTTAATGGGATTGACTTCAGGCTGTTATCACACATTTTTTAGCCACTTTAAAGATAGTAATGTTGATTGGTCTTAACTTTTTTCTTTTGTACGAAGCCGACTAGACCGGACACCGGACCCCCCCAATCCCAAATGCTAGATACGCCACTGAGCCGATCGGGTTCCAAGTGGCGGTTGAATTGGCGGGCGGGTTCGCCGACTGGTTCGAGAGTGAACACTTAATATTATGTCTTAGTAATACAGTGTGATTATAAAAAAAGTTGATTTTTTACGTCTCGTATTCTATCAGTGTATATTGAAGTATGCCATCATCATCTTCTGCAAGGATTAAACCAAGGGTGGTTTGTTCGGTCTCAGACAAAGTCTAGAGCTGGGGTCACTCCAGCGCTTCCTCGGACGTCCCACACCTCTACGACCCTTCGGCTTATAGTCCGTAGTTGTTTGGGGATGCGGCAGTCATCCATTCGGCAAAGATGTTCCCACCAATTCAGCCGATACTGGGCAATCCTGTCGAGTACGTCTGGGTGTAAATTGTGATCATGCACATTCACACATTTCTACAGCTGTTACAGAAATGTCAAAAAATATCGTGTCGATGTTTTGGTTAATGTGTGGTGTCACCGTAGGCTTTAGCCTACCGATAATGCATGATCGATACGGTTTTTGCAATTGAATATGGAGGCCTATGCTGTCTACTTAGGTACTGTATAGTCCAGACGTCTGATGGGTTAACGGAAGAACAGTTCAGAAGTGTCTAGAGTAATAAATGTAAAGGATCCTTAAAACACCATATCCCGTTATACGTAGATACCCCGTAGTAAACACAGTCTGTGTGCGAGGGCTATATAAGTCGGTATCGATTCAGATTGAGACAGTACAGATTATACGTAAGCCTGTATCAGATAACGGTTCGTTATGCACGCCGTTTTCACGTAATGTACGAACATCAGGGTAACAAACAGTATGTTTTCAGTGTACACACGATGTATGTCATTGACCGAGTTTGATCGCTTTAATATTTTTATTTGTTATATTGTTTTTTATACTGCTATAGTTTATTGATGATGGCATTGGTGTAGTTCTCCGGAATTGTTAGTGGTAGTAACGATGAAGTTTACCATAACGAACAAAAGAAGGAAAAGTTTGTTATGTATACAGCGGAGTTAATGACACGTTGTTGCTGAGGACAGAGACGCGTTGCGTGACTGCTGGAGTAGCGAGCGGTAGCAGGAAGGAAAACTGTAATAGAAATACGTGTATTACGCAACACGTGTGTGGGAAACGCGAGACGTCTTGAATGAATACATCGTTAAATGTGAAGTAAAAATGAACGTTATTTGCAATGAAGTGTGTTTATGTTTCGCCGAAGCATCCACCCATTTACTTGACTATGCGGAAGCAATCGGATTCCAAGTGTGATTGTTCTGAAAGTGAATATCACTGTGAGCAATCAAATTATTTCGCAGAGGATTTGAAATCGATTGCAAAGTGATTGTGTTTGTCCGTTGACTGTAGTTGGAAAAACTATCGGAAGCGACGAAATTTGCATGAATCAGTTGCTCTTGTATCCTTTGCTTCAAAAGCGACGTCTTCCTTCCCCTACCTCAGAACCATTAGTACGTCTGCACTACCACCACCACCAATCAGGTTCAAACGCCCTCGGGCGATTATTGATGACCCCTCCCCCGCAAAAGTCAACCTCGCCAAGCTATTTCTGAAGAGCCCCGGGTAATTTCCTATCCTCTCTTGTCTCCGTACGTTCCTCAGGGTAATCCTTCCTAAAGCGTATCTCTAGCACACTGCTTGGCCCTGTTACCTTTTCTCTGGGCCAAGGTTCTCTGCCTCGCGGAGAACGCCGACGCCTCAAGACGTCTGCCTACTGTGTCCGCCGTCCGCATAGCCACCAGGGTCAGTGCTGGTAAAGCATAAATTATCATGTTCAAAATTCCGGCGCCATCTAGCGGATGAACGTGTTGGCGTGTTTCCTCCCATTTTTAGGTACCCCGTCTCAGAAAGTCCAACACTGTTTTCATCTGGCACGTCCCGGAAGACAATCAAGACACGGGTGCAAAGACGCCTCACTACACAAAGCAAAGCTTCAGTATCGCGTAGTGAATGAGCCATGTAAGTATTACTGTAAATGCTTCAACACGCTATCAATATACACAGAAGATCAGTTAGGTGCATATAATTATAACATTTCAAATTTTTTCTCCACACGCCGTCATACAGTGTTCTGTTCAACTTCGCTTTCGGGAAGTAATCCCAAAAAACCGACACTTTTTCGTTCATCGTCTATAAAAAAAAGAATTAAGTTTGCTTACGTATAAAATTTTATTTTAAAAAAGAGACAAAATGCTGATGCAACACGTTTTAATTTTTTCCTATAGATATAGACATTAAACCCAGGCTTTATCTTTTGTGGCACTGAACTTAGCGTTACTAATAAACCTGCTCGATGGAATTGGCCCCCTTCAGTCTTCTATTCATATTACCAGTGCCGAGGAGCTGAATCGTCACAACATTGACGTATTGGTAGAATCTTGCTTCAGCCCAGAACATTGCCCTTTGGGATTCTAATTTTATTTCTTTTAGCTCAGAATATTTGTCATACTTAGAGTAAACGTATGTATTGATAACTGCGATTTTGTAACGTAAATATGTTGCATTAGAATATTCAACAATAATGCCGAGACCAGAATATTAATTCAGAATCAAGTTTTTCTTCCGTGAATTTTTGTTGAGGATGCTGACTCATAAAGCGTTTGTTTTACACCTCCATTAATTAGGGTAAATAAATTGTATGAATGTCACGGTGTAAGGGAAATCTGAAGATTCACGCTTGCAGAGTAAATAAATGCATAAACGTTAATTTGTTTAATGTAACACACGCTAATTACAACTGACATTCGTAATACGGTTGTTATGTAATCCATATTTGTTTATGATCGCGCGTCTCGTAAAGGCTACAATTCCTTATGTACAGTTGGTTATATGCTGGTTTGAGTTAGAAAAACATCGTATTGTGTACGATCTCAGTCTGTATCTGTGTCGGTTGTTGTCGAGGTGCGCCGATGGTCAACAGTATGAAGGGATTATCCCAATTAGGAGGGTCGAGGCGGAGTTGGCGAGTTCCGTCCCGCGGTCAGTAAGTATACCGAATTCCGTCCTGGGTAGGATTAAGAAACTTCCAATTCCGTCCGGTGGTCGAAAATTTTACCTGCTAATTGCGTCCGATTCCCCCCCCCCTTACAGCATGGTAAGGGGAAAACTAACAGTGGTGGTAAAAAGGGCTTAGGAGTGGGAGGAATTAAATTTTCGTCAGTTATTGTTTTGCTATATTAGTGAACAAATCGAGTCCAAGTAATCGGTGATTATTCATTTCGAATTTCGATTAAATAGCAGTAGTTACAGTGCAAGTGTATATTCAAGTAAAAGAATTTAATTTAGTGAAGGTATTATAGGTGTAGGTATTAAACTAATTAATACAGAACATAATGGCTTCCGTAACGTATGAAACTATGCTCAGTGGGAAGGGCAAAACATTAATTGTCGTTGATGGTTTTAAATTTCGTTTCCATAAATCTCTAGCTCAAAACATACAACGTTGGGCCTGTATTCAAAAAACTTGTGAACGTTTTCTCTAACTTGACGAACAGAGCAATATTATTCCTTCAGCAATAGTTTAAAAAGAAAAGCATTAGATGATATATCCACGCGTCCATCTAAACTGCTTCATGCAGAATTACGGGTACCGAATGCACCGAAACTTTACGTAAATGACGTAACTCTAATAAGAAAAAATATCGGACGTTGTAGATTGACTAATTTACCACAAATTCCTAAGACCATAGACGAATTTCACGACGCACTTAACGCCATGCCAATACAGACCAACGAAAAACAAAATTTTTTACTGGTAAATGATGCAGTGACCAACATTGTATGTTTTTCTACAAAAGCAAACTTAGAAACATTATGTTCTGTAGAAAATATTTTCGCGGATGGAACGTTTTACAGTTGTCCGAAGCCATTTGAACAATATTCACTGTACATGGATACCGTCAGAATATTTATATTCCGTTTACCCATTCAAAAACGTTTTACCCAATATTAAAGTTGCTGGATGTCGATTTAATTTAGGACAAAGTTGGTGGAGGAAAATTCAGCAACTTGGATTAAGCACAATTTATAGCGACCGCAATTTTTACCAGCCGATCAAGTAAGTGATTGTTTTTCTTTTGATTTAATGTCGAATCAGCCGGATCATCCAAAAATTTCCGAGTTTTGTGATTATGTACTCGAAACATACCTATATATCTGAAAATGCTAAATTTCCACCAGAAATATGGACTGATGTTCCTCTTCGATTTCGCGAACAACCAACAACTGTGAATCGTTCCACGCGAAACTGAACAGCAATTTTAATACCTCCCATCCAAACTTATTTAAATTTTTAGATTCACTTATTGATGTTCATGTAGATGTTGTAACGTTACCAAATTTGGTAGTTACATAGGTAAACAATTATTACGTCAAGTGACGGGAAATCATGAAAATAGTTCTAAGTACGTAAAGCAATGGAAACAAAAAGTGAATATCTACAGATACATTATTGTAAAATTCCAACAAAGAAGAAGGAAGTGTAATATAGCATCATCGAGTACAAAAGAGAGAAAGAAAATGACTACAAGCCAATATAAAATGTTAGACACCAGGCCCAATAGTTTCCAACAATGAGGGGAACAAAAAAAAATAATAACTACGTAAAATAAAAAGAAGACAATAGTTTCCAACAGTGAGGGGAAACAACAAAAAATAATAACTACATAGAATAAAAAGAAGACGATAGTTTCCAACAGTGAGGGGAAACAACAAAAATCATGACTACGTAAAATGAAGACGAGATAATTCAAGAGCAACCACAATGATGGCAAACCAACCAATCTATTTATAAAATATAAATACTATGGAACAACGACTACTACAAATGGAAATATTGGAGAAGACGTTTAAACCAAAAGAAGAAAGAAAGAAGAAGAGCAAGGAAAAATGACACGAAGAGTGAAGATAATGTATGTAGAATACAAGAAATCACCATTCACCAAGTATACAAGGAGCTATACTAGTGACCGGAAGAAGAATAACGATTATCAACTATGAAGAAACAGTGTTTAGCGTATTTAAGAAATCACAAACAGTAATAGTGAGTACTTAATGTAAGTGTGAGAACCTGTAACCAGTTAACCACTTTTAACCTAAATAAACCCCACAGACAATACAAGTGAGAAGGTTTATAACAGAAGAAAATGTGTTACCTTTATAGTGGAAACATCAAAGATTAAATAGTTAAAATGCACAGACAATTAGTGTGACCAATTTAATCAAGATTGTAATCCAAAATAGATAATCATAAGACCACCAAGAAAAATGTAAGATAGAACAGTAAAATCATTGTTCATAGAACCTGATAATAAAAGCTTTGTTAAGTTTTAAAATGAAATATAACTGAATGCCACGGCAAAACAGAATACAATATAAAGAAAGTCCAGAAAAAGTAATAACAAACAAGCTAGTTTGTTAAGTATCAAACAACCAATGTACCAGAAATTAGGTACAAAGCACAACAAGAAATGTAATACCATTAGATTAAGAATATTTGTGTTATTGTTTAGAAAAATAGTGTAAACATGTGTATTAATCAACAATTAAACCATTGTAATAAAATACCATAATGAAGTCATAATAGTAGAAGCAACTACTGCAAAAGAATATGTTGCACATTGATACATAACCCCAGAGGGAGTGCACCTATAACACAAAATCGTATATGTTAATTAAACCAAACAACCATCAGCAATTGTTTCAGTCAAAGATTCATTATAAATAATGATACACACTAATAAGTAATATTTTATACTGAAATACACAGCACATAAAGCAGATTAAATATGATAGCACAAAGCTAGATGAAAAGAAACCCAATATGACAAGTTAGTTAAGCAAAATACATTATTAAAACTTGTCCAAGGATTACTGAAAGTGTTACCAGTAGTTAGAAAAACATCTAATACTACTATGAGAACAGATCATAAGTATAAGAATAGTAATTTTATAGACAAATTATTGAAAACTAAATGACTATGATTGTGGAATCAAATGTAAACAAACACTATGTAGCAAGTTAGTTAAGCAAAATGCACCATCCAAACTTGTTCAAAGGTAAATAAAAATGTTATCAGTAGTCAGAAGGATATCTGATACTACTATGAGGATATATATATCAAATGTAATAATAGCAATTTAGTTATTGATTTATTAGAAAATAACTGACTGCCATGTCATAACCTGATGTAAACAAACCCAATACTAGGAATTGGAAAGCTTTCAGATAGCGAAAGACTAATAAATGCTTTAAATTAACAAGGTACTGTAGTTGTACACTATTTTCATTTGTAACATTATATACCTTATATGGTAAAATGATTGACACAGTGACAATTTAAAGAAAAGAGAGCAGAAGGTATATTGATAAGACTATTAGTATATGAAAAACAACATTTTCATATAACAAAGTGTAAACCGATGTAAATAAATGTATATATTATTGTTAGAATACCAAACAAATGTCATTAGATAAGGAATAATAGTATTATAAGCGATTATAAATAATCGAATATGGACGTTTGAAGACGCCATTACCCAAATATTGTGGAAATAGTAATTGCACCTATTTTCTGAATTAAACAATTGAGAAATGGACTCAAAACGTTTGATAAGAAGTGTTATTGTGTAATTAGAATAAGATCTGGTGAAATAAACTTATTAATTTTAAGATTCACCATAGGAATTTGTGAAATAGTTGTAGTGAGTTAATAATGGACGGATTTTATTCTTGTTTAGACTTTATTTAAAGCCCAAGGTGTCCGCGATCTATTGCCACCAACTATTCAACGATATGACAATTAATAAAAAAGTTATAACAATTATAAACTTTTTAATCATTTTGTGCATCAACGCTTACGTCACTATAGTCTCCAACCCATATAAGAAATTGGTAAAAAATTAAAAGTTTTATTCAACCGAAGTGTTTTGGGGTGGAGAGTTCGACAATTTGAACCAATCAAATGAATTAAAACAACCAGACAAGCCAGAGACGCTTAGGTGAAGCGCCCAGTCATCATTCAGTCGTCAAAGAGTCTACAAGCATAATTCGACGGGCAAGGTCGATGAAGAAATGTATGAAGTTGTATTTAAATTGTGCGCGACACGTACATGAGTCACGCTACACACACCTAACCTACACATAACAAAGAAATAACGAGTGTACAGTGCGGAGTGAATTCAAATAATAAAATACGGCCAGTGTATAATAACGGTCGTATTTTCGAGTTTTGTGTTTATAAAAAACCAGGGAGTACTATATTTTCATTATTTAACAAATAAAACGGAAATAATAATTCTGTTAATGAACGGAAAATTATTGTTTGGGTACTACTCTAGTCAGTAGTATCGAAGTGTATTAATTATGATGGAAATTATCAGAGTTAAATAAGAGAATTATTTCGCATTTATTAACTTAAGAAATAAATGTTTTTACGATTTTATCGTAATTAAAGAAGTCAATATTAACTTAAAATACTACAAATAAGAGTGAAATGATTAGTCGCTCAATTGACTCATTTCGTTTGATTTGACTAATAAATAATTTTTTTTGCGAAAGATATTCTAATTAACTGATAGTTACACATCAGATGCATTAGGAATAAGATATATGTGTTTAGATTATTAAGAACTCAATGATTAATTTGCTTATCCACAATAACTACTTACGTTTATTAGCTAACCTAGAAATAATAACGACAATTTTGCCACCTTTTCATAAGTCTGTTCTCAAGTAATATATCAAATGAAAGCTATCACAAGAGTTTTTTTCTTATTATAGATTTTTTTTTCTCTTGCCAATAAATAATTTTTATAACCAACTATTAAATAATAATACTAAATTTTAGCAGTGCAGCTCAACGCACGTGTTATTAAAAGTAACTGCTGTGTCCTTGTATCCAGCGTACGATAGTACGATAATTATCGATTTTATGGTACCGACTTTTAATTTTAATATTTGTTTGTTTGTTTTATATTAATTCTTTATTAAATATTGTAATAAAAGACAACATCTTGTATCTGGTATCATGCAACTTCCAAGATCACACGAACTTGGTAATTTAACTGTGTAAAGAGGACATAACCTCTCTAACTAAAATTATTGTATCAACCTTCAGTGTTACCAGCCTTGAGGTTAAAAGAGTTTCTTTTTAAAAATTGTTCATAATAACTATTATTTTGTAAAGATATTAGTGATTGATTGTTTACTTAAAAGAGTTAATGGCATTTCAAAACTGTTAATAAACCTCAATTATTTTTACCAGTGGAAAGAGTTTTTTGATTTCAAAATAAAATAGTTTAATTATCATAACTAGTTCTATCAGAAGGTGGCGGCAGAATTTGAATATTCATTATAATTCAAATCACAATTGAGCCCTTATTTTATTTTATTGTGCATGTGTATCACTTAGGGTATTCAAGTAGAATATCCACATGTATGTATAAAGTGTATGTTGCAGCAGAAGCAGTCACCAAACAGAACAGTAATAACATCCACATATGGTAAGTGGGGAGGTGAAAAGTGAAGTGCTAAAATACTTTTTTAAATTGAGAGATTTAAACGGGAATACCCACACAACTATTATTAATCAACACTACTAATAATAATTCCATTTTAAACTTTTATTATCTTATATCGTTGTGGATACCGGAGCGTATCTACAATCACCTACACTATATCGTTGTGAATAATTATTACGTTACAATGTTTATATAAAAATTCGTAGTGTAGCGGAAAAGAGCACAGCTACTTTGGAAAAAGAACGATTTTTTAATGAAAAAAAGGTTCTTTGGCAAAGTGGTAGCATAAATCGATATAAACTTGCGTGGGAGGTATCATCTACATTTCAACCCGCCGATTAAAAAAAAAAAAACTAACATTAATAAATAAATGGTAATATTTATTAATGTTACTTTTTTTTAACCTATGCATGTTGTACATTTTGTAAATATTGTAAGTAGCATTGTAAATATTGTAAACATCTTAATAAATAGTTTTAGACTGACAAGGAACGGCGATAAATTTTGTTTCGCGTTTTTAAACATGCTCCAGCTAGTAATTTCTTTTCTTGCTGCCAGTCCTAAGCCTGGACAAAATGTGAAGGAGAACACGAACATTTCTGTCTACCTTTTATTTGCTGTTTTGGATTTCCCAATTTTTCAAATAAAAATTTATAAAATTGTTAAAAAATTACTGCCCTTATAAGTACATTATTGTTTTCTTGTTAAAAATACCGCTCCTTGTATAAATCATTTATTGTCTATTAACGAAACCGCTCTATATTTGAATATTTATGACAAAAGGGTACATAAATATTAATATGCACTTTCAGAAAGACTAAAATAAAGAGAGAGGATATTTTTTACATAATATAACACTGGATTTTTATTTTTCTGGTAAAATATCGCGGATACATTATTATGTTTTCAAATCTTGGTCTTACTGCCCCACCATTATATTTGTTTCCCTTCTTCTTAATTTATATAATTTTTGGTGATGAGCATGTAAAGTGGTGGGGGTAAATTGTGAAATTGACCGCCGGATGGCATTGGTAGTAACCCAAAGAAGACCCGGGACGGAATTAGTATTTTAAGGGTCAATTTTTCAGGTATGGGACGGAATTCTGGTGCATCCGGTCGAGGTGCCCAAGCGGTCAGCAAGGAGTAGAATCGAGGTGCGCCGATTCAAAATGTTTCAAGTTTTACTATACTTTTGAATAACATGGACTCACTTTAATAAATAGTTTAGCTTTTAAGTCGATACAAAACAAGAAAAATGTATTAAAATAAAATATTTTTACTTTTTACACTTTTACTAAAATTACTTAATTTACCTGTAATATTTTATTTTATTATGTTTAAGCTTTTTAGCGAAATATAATATTTATTATAAGTCTACTCTTTAGTCTTTTCCTACACATTCTTTTTTGAAAGTAAATAATTATATTGCATGTAAATAAAATATGTGCCCGATTTTTCGTCTGGCGCTGAAAATATTCCGAGAAGTATTCGTAGTATAAAAACTTCCTTTGAATAAACTGTCCGTTTACACATTAAACCAGCTGTCGCTTTATAATGTCACAGTACAATACGACGAATATATTGAGCGACCTTTCAGGCTTCTCAATTACTTCTTGCAGTCAGTGTTGAAAGCATTCTGTCGTCACTGAATGGATTACTGTATTTACTATCTATTTACATTAAATATTTACATAAGAAGACTGTCTGCTGGTTCGTTCTTTAGGACTTCTTGCATGTAGAGGTTTTCCAAGAATTGTAGTCTTTTTTAATATCTGCCGTTGAATATTTTCCTTGAATTTGAAAAGCTACAAATTCGTGTGTAAGTTTATACGTGCACACTTTTCAAATCAACAACTTCTGTTGGTTATTAACTGTTGTGACACAAACTTTGGAAATACCTGCGGAATGCGCGGACGCTTCGTTTTCGGTCCTTTACTTGACCCATCCTCGGCCCTCGGCGCACCTGGACCACTACCCTCCGAGTCCAGTATAAGCTCCCTAAACACTTCTTGACGATCTGCGCACCTTGACCACCCTACCCGCTGAGTCGCCGTGTATCTCGAAGCATATGACGATAGCGGGAAGGCGCAAGGGATACGAAGTGTGCTATTTGTTTTTACAAAGTACGTACGTCACTGTAAATATTGGTTGCATTCGTGATTGACTGATTCATTGTTTTACCACTTGTAGGATGTCGGTACTTCTCGATTTGGAATAACTCCCTCGCTCGAAAGGATGACAATCAGCATGAAAGAAACGATTGTCAGCGGTATTTAATTTTTTTTATTTCGCATCAGTCCGGACATGTTTCTGCACATCATTAACCAACGGCTCTACCGACAGCAGAATAACATCGTCTCGACGGGTGGGTCGGTTCCGTTGAAGATTGGAAGCTGCGATTGATCAGTACTAATTGTGGCAAGGTAGACAAAAAACGATAATCTCATCTTACTAACGGTGCAGTGTGACAGTACACAGAGACATTCGGATAGTCCTACGCAATTATAAGATCACATTATTACATCAAAGGCATCCTTCTGGCCTAAGCAGTATAACAACATTCTGATCTGGTGGAATAACAGTAGAGTGCTATGGACCGTATTAATATACGTACTCTATTGTTTGGAGTTGCCGTTGTTGTTCGCCTGACCGACGCAAGCACAGCATTCTATGCTATGCTGTGTGCTTTTCGTGTACTTTTTGCTGACGACGGTGTGTAGTTTTTCAGTAAAACTTGATAACGTTGTGGCACATTATCGGATACCCGATAACCAATCTGATTTATTTATTTATCGAAATTGATAAACTCGTTAAAAACTGGTTATATAAATTGTGTGTAAAAAGTAATGAGACCTATTGTGGAAAATTAATTATTGATACTTTAACTACAAAACAGTTTATCACCTTCAAATTAGGTTCGTTAGGAACTCACACACTTTGGTGGGGGGGGGGGGGTTTCCCGTTAATCGAAACAGTACTCAAAATCTTCAACATTCAGCAGGTCCGACACAATATTTGGATGTTCCCCACACTTTAAAATAGCTGCCCCGGGGTTGATTTTTAATTACATACACTAAAAGAGTAAGTAGGTGATTGGGGCACTAAAAGCTTAGCTCTCGTTGGGCAGATGCGGTACGAGATGTAGCGTCAACGTGGTGAAGCACCCAAGCGTCAACAATCTCAGGTTGGAATGAACTGTCATGAACAGTGTGGTAATTTAAATTTAGCGTAAACAATCATTATTACCTCAGACGACGACCGCACTTTAAGTGATCTCTTTCAACACGTTTTCATCAGTTCGTCCTGTAGTTGTCCGCTCAGTTCGGGGTTCATCTTCCAATGTGTCATGGCCGTCCAAAAATCCTTTGCGCTGTCTAGAATCCTGAGCTAAAGACGTGACTTTGTCTGTACGTTTGGTTTAACCTGTTACATGTTTCTGTTTCTTTGTCTTTAACCTGTTACATGTTTCTGTTTCTTTGTCTTGACGTTTCACACAAAATTTGATGGCACAACGGTGCTCAATATTCCGGAGATTTTCTTTTTTAGACTCGAGTCAAAGCAAACACAAAAACTGTGACACGATCATCTATAGTAAGATTAAGAAGTTCAAATTTTGTGAAAGCAACCGCACGTTATATTGTATTCTTGGTTTGACACTGTTGCCACTTCGTGGGAAAACATTTAGTCCTATTACTTTCGTAGACAAACCTCGTATTTTACTTTTTGAGGTTCGGAAGGCATACGCGTTTTTGTGGATTACCATAATGCTTCACAGCAGTTTGAAAGCTTTAAAAGTACATTATCTCCTTCCCTCCCCTGTATCCACTGTGTGCGCGCGCGTGTGCGTGTGCTAGTGTTTTGGGAGTAGAACCATAATTCAGCCATCAAATTCTTCCTAACTCAACCTTTAAATACCAGTACTCTGTTCTAAACGTAGTGTGTAAAAGGACCTACCATAAATTTCCGAATCCAAAAATTTTCCCCAAAAAATGTCCAGATCCAAAACGCACGCAATTAAAAGTTGACCTAAGATTATAGGAGTAACAGAGGTTGTATCCAAGAAAGGGAAATGAGATTCCTGCGAGCTGTCGAGGCCTGAACGAGAGTACGTAGACAGCAGAACGAAGATTTTCTAGTAGTGTTAGGGGTAATTTCTGGTCACCATAAAGTCTGGAAAGACCATCTGAGTAGGATGCAGGACTATACGATCTCCAAACTAATTCATATTATAGATCTATAGATAGAAGAGGTACTGGAAGATCAAGGCAGCGGTGATGATAATTGAAGTCTGAACGGGTCGAGAGGTGTAGTATATGACATAAGATGTTTTTTTGTGTAGGTGTATATTCAACAAAAATCCTCCAGAGTAAGGGTGTATGTACATAAACATAAGGGTGTATTTGGTGTAGTTCATTAAATTATCGTGTAAGGACAGGTTAACGTGTCCCGTGTACTTCAGTTGTTTCGTAGCAGACACGATGTAAGCAGTTTGTTATTATTGTACCGTGTATACGGTATATATGTGTATGACGTGTGAAACGTGAGTCAATACGAGTCACCGACATTAGTTGGATGTTGTGTTCGGTTCTCGTGCGTCACGACCGTCTTGACAGCTTATTTACGCCCACAATCGCACACTTGAACGTTTTACCACCAGAATATCTACAATTAGTTCATTATCTTCTTTTTGTTCCTTTTCTGCCATCGATGGTTCTACAGCCCTCCTTGGTCATAGGACCTCCTTTAGTTTCTGCTTTTGCCGAGGCCGATCTCTAGCCAATCTTGAGCGTCCTTACGCATGTTATCTCGCCAGCAAGTTCTGACTCTCACTCTATTTCTGCTGGGAAGAATATTTAATTTCTCATTTATCCTGAGAAAAAAAAGGGTATCAACCTTCAAGCTAGTCTCAGCCCCCCCCCCCCGGAGCAGCTCCTAGTTACGTCACTGGCCCAAGGATCGTGTGTTCTCAGATGTTTCGGTTTCACAGGTCACGATATCTTTTGCGCGACCTTACCTATATGTTGTGCACATTCTATAACATATTGTAATGTACCTAAGTAACCTATTTCTAACGGTGCTGAGCCATTTAGTGTGTACTTTTGATTTTGTCACAAATATTCTCTCTCTCTCTCTCTCTCTCCGCATATAAATTGAATTGCTGTTGCAATAACATTTTTGTCACACTTCTTGGGGGCACTGTCGCAACATCTATTACTGTCAGTTGTCAAATGTTGGCATTTTAACGTGTTGTTTTGTCTGTTGCGTTCAGCTAGTTTTTTTTAAAGCTAATAAGTTGGGATTTAAACTGATTACTTCAGAGTCGCGGTTAAACGATTTTTACTTATCCGACATTTTGTTTCATTCGATACAGCACCAGAAAACTTGGATATAAGTTTGGAGAAGAACGAATAAACATATACGGAACCAAAATTACAGTATTATAACAACATTTTCGACCAAACAGTGGACTTTTGTAGGAGGTCCTGGGTCTGCTGTGATTTCTGAGTTACTAGTAAAATCTAGTACTTTTACAAAGGACAGTTGCGAAGTCGATATGTTGGTCAGACAGCGACCAAATGTAGGCCTATTTGTAATGATCATTGCTAAATTTTAGTAATCGTTGGTCCTAAATCGCGTAATTCGTAGAAATTAAAGGAAAACCGTATGATAGAAAATTGATGTCAGTTGAATGTGACAATACCCATTTGGCATTGAATTAAAACACACCAGTCGTGACTAATCACAACATACGCGTATAATTATAGTGAACAGTTGTAACACTTCCTTCTGAACACATTCAGGTGTGTGTGTGTGTCAAATGGTGAACTGATTTGATCTTTTACAGTTGTTTATTCAATGTATTTAATACTTTAAAATTGTAATTTTTACCAGCGTCGACAATTTTTTTTATTCGTAGTTTTTAATACGATAAAATGGGACATTCAAGAAATTGGCTTTTTTTAATGCAAACCAATAGCATTTTGTTATTAATTACCGTAGTGTTATTAGTGTCGTGTTGTTTTTGTCTATAAATAAATGTAAGTAATACAGGACAGATAAAAGTTTATTCAAAATTAAAGTTTAATTATTTTCATTTTTTAAGGTTCCTAAATTTAAGGGTGCGCACATTACATGAATAAATAGAGTAATACTAATGTAACGTATTCATGAGTATACGTCTTCTCCTTCACCTCCCACTCCTCCCCTTCTCTTTTGCTCAATCTCCTCCTCACCCTTATATGGTCATCTCATTATCTTACTTCTGCTTCATGTCACTTCTGCTCATTGTATTTTTTTATATTTTTAATTTCATTCCAAACTTACAAATTTATTGACCCACATAACATACATCCGAATATCCTGTTTGCTTTTGTGATTTGGTAACTTATTACACAAATTACGTATTTAACACAATATGTATTTTAGTAAGATTGTTACAGGTTTTTCTTGCTAGCAGCCTCGTAATTCCAGATTTGCCGTTTTCGCTGTCTCGACCATTGTCATATCCTATTGCACGACTTGATAATGCTGCAAACATGAAAAGCCTCTGTCAGCAACAGTTATGCATCATGTATCTACAGATTTGAATTTAGATTATTACTGTTTATACAAACACAATTTACAGTTAACAAACTATATTTTTAAAATGTTCCTGTTATTCGGCATTTCCACCGTTCCGAGTCCTGCCTACATGTTGACGAACTGAGACTCACCTACAGAAACTTTCGTTACTTTTCTTATTACTATTAATGGCGGTGCCTCCCACGCGCCTCACAACACACGTCCATAAAAGTTTATTGTTACATTGGAATGATTAAAATGTAGTTCACGCGTGAAAACTGGAAAGAACTTCGTAGATACCGAATTTATTTCCGTGGCAATCAGTGTGTGAATTCGTTTTGAATCCAAACTCGATAGCTTGAAGCGAATGTTTAGTATTCTTTTCTTTTTTGTAAATGGAATATGTAACCGTACCCGTGCGATAATCATTTACATATCGCTGCGTTTGTACGAGCTGGCTTGCGATTGTAACAGTGAGCTTCAGCGCTAACCTAATTACTAATTCACATGTAAAATTATTGTTACGGAAGGAAATAGTTGTACGCAAGTAATGGACTGTACGGACTAGGGTTTTGTAGCATACGAATGGGTCGCCATGTAGACCGTGACAATACGCGACCCACATGTGTTTATGTTAATCGTCGTTTAACCTTCGCCACGCGAATCGGCGTTTTTTTGTTATCGTGTGTTTACACGCAAGACCTGATACCCTCACACCGAGTGTCGGCAAGTTCGAATACCGCATTGGATTGTTTGTCAAGTGCTGTAACGTGGGCACTGATAAAGACGAGTGACCAGAAACCAAGGTGTGTACTTGATACACTTACAATAAAAAAATTTTTTACTTAGTAAGACATTTAGTCACGGACATTAATAAGTCAATTAGAAAATGATTACTGATTGCTCGATGTTATAAAGTACTATAACGTTGACGCAAAGCGAATAGAAATTTTAAAATTTCGCTAGTTTTGCAGCGTGTCTTTTGAGTAAGTACATAACGAGTAAATATATTTTCGTTCCAATTTTGGGATCATTTTGTTAAGTTTTCAAGTCATTGTGTACAATTAATATTGTTTTATCGGGCATTTTAAAAATATTTGTTGGCTCATTAAAATCCGGATAAATCCGGATCTAATAGTTACATTCGTAACCCCCTCCCCCAGTAATTACGGAAATTGTTCAATTGGGAGCTTAAAGCATATTGGGTTTTAGTATTTGTGAAAGGATTGCTTGGATTAAGTACACGGGAGTGTTTATTTTTTTTATGCTAGTGTGATTTATTTAGAGAGATCGTTATTACACAAGGTTACGATTGTGTACGCAGTACTACACAACTTAATCTGTTAAAATAAAAATTGTTTCGTGTAGAGAATTGATGTTAATGATGGAAGACATATTAATTTTGTCCAGCATTTTCTTCCTTCAAGCCTGTTCCGCCCGCTGGCCATGGTACAACTCGCGTTCCTCCACCGTCATCCTCCTCCGCCGGTGGCGAGACGCACGGTGTTAAAGGTGTGTGTGTGTGTGTGTGTGTGTGTGTGTGTGTGTGTGTGTGTGTGTGTGTGAGTTACTTATCTAGTCCAGGCATACCAGACAAGATCGCTGTATTATTCTCCCCAGCGATACGGATTGGCAAACATACCGAGTCGTGTGATTGACTCGATACTAACAACCGTTGCACAGCCGTTGGGATTATGAGTCTCGAACGTCACCACTGTCCCGGGTCGTGATCTAGAATAAGATCGATAACTGCAAGGGTATTGAAATTGAATCATTAAACATTATCATAGCTAGAGAATATTTCTACTCAGTTATTACAATAATTCGTCAACATGATGTAGGCCTATATCACATTACTGTTCACTTTACCAAACAATAAGTAGGAATCCTATCTAGAGAAAGTTGACCATCTTTCTTTGGAATACATTTTATATTGAATTTTTTTATTTTTCAGCTCTAATGTGTTTTTCCATATTGATGTAAATGTGTGTTCACAGTTGTTGCTGTCTTCCTCATCTTAGACACAGTCCCCAGTAGTCTCTGTTTTCCTATTCCCCGCCTCTGAACTTCGTCTTTCAATTTGCCTCTACAGGATCTTCCAGGAGTCTTCTTCTTTTCACTAACGACTCAAGTTTGTAACCCTTCCGATCATTTATCACCTCCGGCTTTTCATTCGTATATGCTTGTTTTTTATCTTCAGTATAACTGAGCACATTTTTTCCATCTTCATTCTCTTTCTTATGTTCTTATATGTCGTTGATGATCCTGTCCGTTCTTGTGAGTCTGCAGCTCCACCTCTGTTTCAGTAGTCCTTTTCCGTTGGTGATATTTTCTCTCTTTATTCCTCTGTATGACCCAGTTTTGTGCTCCTTACGTTATTTTACTATGCACCAGGCTATTGGATATCAATATTTTGGTATGCCTTGCCATGTCTATCCCAGAATATGGAATTTAGTTGTGTAGTTCACGTCCTTGTTTGTTGCAGTCTGTCGTTTATCTCTTTTTCTGTTGCCCTATGCTTCGTTAGCAGAAACCCTGAGTACTTTAATGTCCGTCCTTTTAATTTCTTGTCCATCAGCCATTTCCAAATTCTGTACCTCCTCGCCTTTTGTTTCCGTACATTCAGTTTTATCAAAACGTATTTCTAGTCCATTCTTTGTAGGTTTTCAATGACCATTACCGTTCTTAATGTACTGATTGGCCAATTTTGTAATTGAACGATACAACGCTGTACAAAAAGAAAACACGGATAACGGAAGTGCGCATAACGAGACCCGCCTGTAGTTTCAAGATTCGGTTGTATCAAGGTCTGGTACAGGTATGGTGGCGATTTCGTATCTAATTAAATTTTCTGCCTGTAGTGCATTTAACTAATACTTTTGTTACGCGTTGCTTACCAGTTTTATAAGCAACTTATTCGCGTGGTTATATGAACAGGTAGGTTTAAACACATATGCCTGTTTATACGTACTGGTTTATACTACATTCGTGTAAGTTACTCTACGGAGGATTTTGTGATGCACTCATGTACAAGACGTTGAAACGTACTGAAGACGGCATTCACAAAGGACGGTAATTTTACTTTACAAAAACGGAGACAGAAAAACGTTGAGCAGTTCCTTTGAGTCGGGCGCACGTGCTGTATGTTTAGGCTCACACGCACACACACACACACACATATTTTAACATTATTACAAATACTAGATGCCGGGCTGTCGGGCCGTGGTCGATTGCTTACGTTTTCATTTTCTCTAGACGTGTCGGTCACACTTCCGGAGGCCACCATCAGTAGAAAAACGTTCGTAAAGGTAACAGGCCGAACGTAGCTCACTCTTGAGGCGAAAGCAAACAACAGTGAGGTACATTCGGCCTGTTATCTTTTCAACAGTTTTTTTTTTACTGAGGATGGAGGTGTGACCGAAACGTCTAGATAAAATGAAAACAGAAGCAGTCGACCACGGCCCGATAGCCTGATAACTAGTGTTCTTAATAATGTTGACTCGTAATAGATAGGCCTATGTATTTAACTTTATTTAAATCCATTCTATATTTCGTACTTTGTTTGCGGGTTCTCGGGTGGCGAAGGTATCGGTAACGAATCTGTTTTTGCCTTGTAACACTGTCTTAATGTAAAGAAAAATAATTTGATTTAATGGCAGTGACTGTAGCGTTATGGCATTATAAATCGTCGGCGATTTCAGAATAAACTCGCATCAAATTAAATGAGATTTAAAATTTTCCAGTTCACTGTTTGCAAAAATGTTTATAAAATATTTGTTTTACGTTTCGTGTTTTAATACAGTTATTATGGAAGTATATAATACATATTTATGCATTATATATACTGTGTGCGTAAGTATGTGTTCATAAAACGAATCAGAAACGAGAATTCATTGTGTAAGTTTTGTTACGATTTATGTGTTTGTATAGTTGTGCAAATAGCGAAAAGATATTTTAACAAAAAGGGGAACGAGGTGAACGTTTCCGTTAGCGATTCACGCTGTAAGCAGTCGACCCGAATATCATAGATCCGCACTGCAGTGGCTCCCGTAACCCAAATAGATTTCTGTATTCAATCGGAACACTGTTCACACTAAATATATAATAGTTATTCCTTGTAAACGTCCGTTACACTTCTCTGCTTCGGTCGTTGTTGAGTGTCCTAGTTATATCCCTGTCCCACCCGTTCATTTTCGTAGTTGGGGAAAGAAACGATTCATTTTCAGTTGTCCCTGATAAACAATAAATTAATGTAATGTATATAATAATGACGTACCTTCGAAATGTATCGCGAAATCCGTGCTCGAATATCAGCTAGCAACAAATATTATGCTTTGGCACCGTACTGAAGTCAAGAAAAGTAAATAGAATGTTAAAAATTAATATCTATGAGACCATCTTAAGGTCCGTTATCATATATGGAAGTGAGACATTGACGTTGACAGTTATTGAAGAGAGTTGGCTTAAGCGATAAGAAAGAAACATGTTGCGAACGATTTATGGTGCTAGGAGGAATGGAGAATTTTCGGGGAGCTAGATATCGTCCCTGAGATCAAAAGATACAGAATTAGTTGGGCAGGTCATGTACAATGGGGATCCGTGTGGGAGAGGAAGAGGAAGATACCGGAAACGATGGGTGGAAGATGTGACAGAAGACCTGCACCGCTTGAAAGTAAGGCAGTGGCGCAGATTAGCGCAGAAACGAAACGAGTGGTTTTGGAGGGCTGACGGGCCCTACAAGCGATGTAGCGCCGACGATCATCAAAATGATCCCCCCTCCCCCTCGCAGTATCCCCCCCCTCTCTCTCTCTCTCTCTCTCTCTCTCTCTCTCTCTCTCTCTCTCTCTCTCTCTCTCTCTCTCTCTCTCTCTCTCTCTCTCTCTCTCTCATGTAAAAAAAAACTAGAAATGTACTATCAGCAGTTCACCTTTGCTACCGAACAAGGAATGTGGTGACGTATGCCATTCCACTGCACGCATCACTGTAATACTACACATTTAAGATACGTTTAACACAGTTTCGGTGTGATTTGACTGTCTCTCACAAGGTATTTCTTGTAGCGAATAAAAAAACACACTTTAACAAAATATTCAGTAAATTACACTTACGTGTAATGTACGAACGTTTAATCTAATACGCACACAAAATTACAACTAAATACTACGTATGAACAATGTTTTCAGAATCAGTAATACCCCACCAGCACAAGCACGCACTATCTATCATTCAGTAAACTGAACGCTCCTCAGGCGTCTCGGCAGCAAAGCTGGTGTGCGTATAGTACCATGTATAAATGATTCTATTGGTGAATGTAATGTGGTAATGCGTGAGGCTATTCGAGAATGTTTCGTTTTTTTTTTTGAGTTTATTGTTTAAAGTAAACAAAACTCATGGTTGACAAAATATAATATTTGATAAGTAAATACAATGATTGTAACAGATTTACGTGTTGGCAAAATCACAGCACGTATTAAAAAACAACTTAAAGCAAACTGAACTAAGCAGTGTTGTGACATTCAAGCGTTTTGTTCTTCGTCATTCATAAACATACTGAACCTATACTTTAAATGTTGTTCATAATTGATGTGTTTTATTACTGTGGTATTATAAATAAACCAAACCTTGCGAACGAAAACATTGCGTTTTTTGGAAACGTATTGCGGTTAAAACAAAAAGTATCTTAATCTTTACGGACAGTGTTGTAAGCATATACACGGTACACATAAACATTCAAAGAAAACATTGTAAATATAGTACAGAACCAAAGACAAAAAAGCATCAACCACAAATATATTTCGGCGATCAGAACAATACTTGTGTAAAATTTACTATTCAAAGCGAAAAGCAAGTTTACCTTGTCACAAAAATGGAGACTTGTATAGTAACCTTCAAGACGTCACATTACTTCCGGTTGTTTTTTTACATGGTTTCCGCAAAAAGCGAGTGTTATTTTAAAGGCATATTGGTTTTCATGTGTACTTTTAGTTTGCCCCTTAACCCATCAACGTCAACTTTTGGCGTCATAGGCGCAGGTCGAAGTTATATTTTATTTCTAAATACATTTTTCTTGAAAAATATGAAAATGGAAACGATTCCAACGTCAACAAGCCAATTTATAATATACACAAATATATTTTCACGATTTATTTTATCTAACTAAAATTACATGCGATATTCACTACACATCGATGCCACGTATCGCCTAATCGAAATATGGAAAATTAGTGTAGGTACGGTTATTGCAAAGCGCCTACTGTGTTTAGGCTATTTATTTTTTGAACTAGTCATTAAGTATCATAACGATGTAGCATGTAGCGGTGATGGTCGTATTCTCGTTTGAAATCTCGGAACTCCAGCTGTATTTACTATTTATAATGAAAGTCGTTTGTAAATCTTCAGTTAAAAAACATGCGTCAGAACGACCTCATAACTCGATATCTGCTATTGTAAATTATACGTCAGTAACTGCTCTCCACAGTTAGTTGGCATTACATTGTGATGCACTCTTATCAATTATTACAGGACCTGGTTAGAATTTGGCGCTCTTCTCTTTACGCTTGGTCTTTGGAGTATTTTTGTATCAGTATCGTCCCTTAATGAAAGTACATTGTTAAACAAACACTAGACTAGCGTGAGGGTTGTGCAGGCGATGGTACTTGGCTTCTAGTAGAGTTCCCGCCGTGGGAATCACGAAACGGGGGGGGGGTGTCTAGATGCGACCTGATACCGGCTGTAGGGGTTCAATCAGACACAGTCTAATTCGGTGTGATAGTTCGCCGAGGCCGGGTCCAATATTCAACCTGGCACAGATGGGTGTTGACCGAAGGCGCTAATGAGGGTATTGCCGTAGAAGCGGGCACAGCGGCGGTAGAACTTTCTAGAAAGGGTCCGTATAGTGGCGTTTAGGAACGGACACGTAGGAATTGTCGAATGGTCTAGTTCGAAGTAAGGTAATGGGCTTTGCAGGCCCAGGGCAAACCTCGTTCCAAGAAAGACTGGAGCTTTCGCGTATGGTTTTTTGCCAAGTAGCCCCACACTGGGATCCCCTAGGTAACCACTGGGCGCCACATAAGTGGTGAGGATGAGTTTTCCTAGGCGGCGGGTCATTGATTTGCTGTAGGGTAGGGATCGGAGTAGATACAGTCGAAGAGCAGTTTTGCGGACTGCTTGCTCGGAAACCAAACTCCATGTTTCATTGTTGTCAGTTTAGCTAGTAACTTTATTTTTCTCAATGTACGTCAGTTTGTGACGTGTGCAGGATAGGTCCATTGTGCGAAACGAGTGTCAGCATTTACTTGACGAATTATATGGTGTTCACGAGAAGTTAGTAGGGAAGTTTTGAAGCGGAATTTGTGTAAACATGTAAACATTAAGTATAGATGCAGACGTAAAAAGACTTCTTTTAAATATAAATGTGGGAATTATACTTTTACTTGGCATTACCTTTATCATTAGTTGATGGTTAAATAATTTATTAGACATGTGCGCTTAGCGGTAGAGAAAGGTTGGTTGTTCATACGGGGGACAGCGTTAACACGACTGGTCGAACAGGCTGGAAATGTCATAAGGAATTTTATTTTATTCACGATCCACTATATATTACATAAAATAAATGAAGTAATATGGATATAATGCTTATATAATGATATTTGTGGAACGGTTGACGACAGGAGTCATAAATTTCTCGTAAATGTCATAAATGTTATTATTGCTTGCCTGCGTCTTTGTCATGTATACAGCGTATGAGTTGTGTTGCTTTTTTCGACTTCTTGCATCGCTCAGTGAGTGTTTGTGTTTTTATACATAGTGTGCAAACATATCACGTGTTTGGAGTCGAAAATAAGACCCTAATAAAATGACGATGACAAAGGAAGTAGAACGGTTCCTTCCGAAAGTAATAGATTTTCTATTTACGGAGAGAAGTATGTAGAGTGTCATATAAAATACATTCTATACGAAGGTTTTTACATGAAAGCCATGAATATGCCCGTGCTAACTTATACAGTGATTTCTACTAGTTCAGCATAGATTTATCAAGTTACACACACTTGCTTCCAAGATAGGGAGAACAACCTGTGACTGAGTGTTGCATGAAGTCATTCCGGCGGAAACATAGAGCCTGAAACCGTAGCGACGGTCGGAGTCACAAAGAGGCAATCGCTGTAAATAAAACATATAACTGTATGACAAAGTGGCAAATATAGTATCCAGAAATGACGGAATGAATTTTAGAAACGTAAAGAGTATACATGTGTACACATTGACATAATTACAAAATTATAGAAATGAATTTATGAAGGCCACACGTGTTGTGTGCGTATTCATGAAATGTGTAATTAATATCATATATTGGTTTTGTCTTTAATTTATGCAACGCGTTATTACCTCATTGTCATGGTATTTTTTTTTATAAAAATTGAATAATAAATTCTCTACCACTAAACCGTCGGCTTCAAGTGTTTTGTTGTATCGATGAATGGGTTTTGCGTAATGGACTGTCAGACAAATGAAACGATTGCCATTTAATCGTTTAAAAATGTATAACATAACGTAGCCTGTGGATTGTGTTTTTGAAATGCAAAGGTATCTCTGTAACTCTCGCTGCATGTAGCCCTATCAGTACAGTATAACATTCTTAATGTTTAATATTGATAGTGTACTACTAGGGACGTAAACTTATGAAAAATACATCTTAAAGGCTACTTATCTAAATAAATCGACATTGTAGATTTGGTAAATGATAATATTTTACATACATAAATGCGTACAAGGAATTTTTCTAATGCGTAGTAAATACGCATAAGTCTTGTGGAAAACTGAAAATGTAACAAGTCTTGTTCGTCTGGAGATTGGTGGGTGGCGATAGTTTAAATTGACTTTCGTCGTGTCGGTCGCGCACTGTTTAAAATCGATGTATCGTATTCATACCCATTTCTGTATGCCACTCGTTCCGAGAAACGGTTTCACCGCATTTCTCTAATATTTAATTCGTTATCCGTTCATTTGATAGATCACTTTTAAAAATGATTGGAAGAAGAAGGGCAAAATCGGTCGGCCACATGTTACGACACAATCAATTCTTAAGTAACATTTGAAGGAATGATGTTGGGGAAAAACCAAGAGTACGACCAAGAGCAGCGTTCTCCAAAGATATGGGAAAGGGGATGAATTTCCTATCGTACTGCGATGCAAAAAGGACAATGATGGGGAGAGAGACGTGGTTAACTCGGCAAAGCATGGTGTTTAGATGATCCGTCCCTTTAGTAGTGCATACCAGCTATATAAGTACACTATTTTCCGACATTGCCTTCTAAGGATGGTTCTGTACAGTCCTCCTTTAGCGTATCAGCATTAACACTTCAGTGATACTGAAGTATCACTTCACCTCAGTGATATGGTCACATGAGAGGCTTCATCAAACAATTCGTGCAACTTATGTTAATTTGAAAAATTATGCCTTTATTCATTTATACTTTTATTGACTCCTTCAGAGCAATCTTGATCGGTATTGACAAAATTATGCCAACGATTCTCCAGTCTTCAAAACGTTTCTGGAATGTAGCGTACAGTCTAATGGAATGTAGCTCGCTCGATGATTTTGTTTTATTGTCAATAGTTGTGAAACGTCACTTCATTTTTTTCAACTTTTGGGAAGATAAAAATGGTTTTTGCGATATCATTACGGTATTTAACTTTTTGTTAAAAATTCTTAAAGAACCAATGACGTGTGAGCTGGAGCATTATCGTGGAGCAGTTAAGACAAATTGTTATTTCTCCGTAAATAATATGAGTATCTCCATGCAAGTTACGTAAAGTGCCCAAATAGTAGACGTACCTGTATTAAATGTTATTACTTGTAAGAAATCATACAATACAATAACACAACCGTCTTACTGTCATTGTCTTTACCCCATTTACTGCACCTTTATTTACCACTTGTGAACGACTCGTGCATTTATTTATAAACTCACTGAAACACTTCTCATTCATTTTTACCACGTTAGAACAATTCATCGTGTTCATTACACAAAATTTAATGCAAATAGGAATTTATTGAATTATAGAATGATATAAAAATCATCATAACATTAAAGCTTCTTCATAACACGGCCGGAGTTATCTTCAGCAAAATTATTTTCCGGGATGTTGGACCGTGGCTTACAGCTTCTTATAGAGCCAAACGTTTCGACTGCGTCTGCGGCAGTCATCTTCAGTGGTCTTCTGGCGATTCTGGTCCTATGGCGACTAAAAGCGATGCGACCAGTGCGACGGTTTGTGGTCGCGTCGTCATTTAGTCGCCATAGGAGCAGAACAGAAGACCACTGAAGATGACTGCCGCAGATGCAGTCGAAACGTTTAGCTTTAAAAGAAGAGGTCCAACACCCCACAGCCCGGTCCAACAGCCCGAAAAATAATTTTACTGAATGTATAAAAATTCTACTGTCAGTTTTAACCTGCATACAGTAGAGCTAGAAATTTAAGGAATAGTTACTTACCAACATTACAAAAACAGTTTTCGAATCGACGTTTCTGTCCCAAAAAATTGTACGAACTTTTCGATTAAAACTCTGTGTGCATATTTAGGCGTAGTCATCAAATCGTATATTAAAGTAAACAGTCACAATCGGTGACGTTTGAAATGAAGCCAAGCAACCAGAAAGCAAGGTGGATGAAGGTGGGTAAGCCTTACTGACCATCCAATAATCGCCGAATTATTATAATAATGTTTCCTTTTTATATATTTAATGTAAAGTTTATCATTAAGTACAAAACATAAATTATTACTAAATAATATTATATATTATTTATAGTCGCGTAGTAAGAAGCTGTTACCCCGAGAGTTTCTTATCTCACATTTTTTTTACAAAACAAGTCATCGTAAAAGATTGTTTATTTTCTCGATAATGAGGTGGAGGAACGCGTTATTTTAAATTAACTTTCATCAGTTTTAATAACCAAAGTTCCAGCGAGGCTTTGCTTAATTGATAACCGCCGTACACCTTCGCGCTAATTAATAGTAGTCTGGGATTTATTAGATCCTGTCAAACGAGCATTTCGTGAAGAATTACCCTTTTGTCAATTAATCATGCAAACTGCCAGCTGTGTACCTCTATCGCTTTTAGGAAAATTACGTACGAAGAGAAAAATAACAAGTAAACAAGCGAACACGTAATTAGATCGACAAAGTACGCTTGGTAGTTTTCTTGGCGTGGCGGTTTAATGAAGATTCTATTTTAGACTCTATTTTAGAAGGGCACTACGGTAGGTCTAATGCATGTGGTTTTGTAGGAGCCTACACATAGACCTACTTACCTTAAGTGAATGTTGTCACGACTTTAATCGGGCTTCTCCTCCTCTTGCAACGGCCTATCCAGTCATACTAAATATTCCTCGAATCTTCAGAGTTTCAGATTATTATAATTCGTAACGTACTGGTTCGTGCGTGATTCGTACAACCTTCAAGACATGTGGTAACGTGCACTTGTTACTGTAGCAACTGCCAGCTGTCGATAGATGTTTATTGGGCAAACCATGACAGAGCCGGTCTTCCACACGCCGCCAACGCCGTCCTGTTCTTGTTTTATTCGGTGTGTAGGGCAGAAGGGGTTGTTGTTGTTGCGGGTTGAGAGTCTAAAGTTGAAATTGCAGAAGTTTCAGGTGAGGATAACTTTTTTTAACAATTTTTTAGTTTGAAATGTAGAATTTTGTCGATAAGAACTGCGAATTTTAAATTCAAAAATCCGTCCAGATACCTTCTTTTGGAATTTATTTGAGCATTAAAAAAACGATATATCCACAAAGCGACTGGTAGAGACTAATTTTGCTTTCAACCTCCTTATCATCTTGATATGTAATGCTGCACCTTAGATACTTGAAATCTGGCACCTGTTCTATTGACGAGTCCTGTATGACAATCTTTGTTCTAATATGATTTGCCTCTGAAAAAGCCATAACTTTTGTTTTTGATGAGGAAATGGTTTGATTGTAATCTGTTAAAATTCATTAAACACTTAAAGAAAGGCCAAAGATATATCTAGAATACTAGAATACAAGGAGTGGAAATGAGGTTCTTGAGGGCTGTAAAGGGTTGTACCAGGAGAGATCTTATAAGAAATTATTATATTAGAATGAAGCTACGCATAGCTGAAAGCTTAAAAGAGAAAATCTCCCGGTATAAAACAGAGTGGCGGTTACACGTAGACAGAATGGATCCAACTAGATTTTCAAGAAGAGCCCTTGACTATCTTCCAAGGGGGAAGAGAAGTGTGGGAAGACCCCGTAAACGAGGTTGGATGAATTCCATTGAGACTGGAACAGGCTACTAGCCTAAGCCGTAAAGGATGACGACGACGAAAAAAAGGTTTCTTCCAACCGTTGAGAATTAGGGATTCCTGCCAGCAAAAAAATCTCGCTGTATTACTGCACGTGGTTTAACTGAAGCTTCCATAATCTAGTGATGATTTTAAACGTTTGTGTTTCTAGCGTTCTCAGTTACGTGTATTCGGCAGTGTATTGCGTTAATATACGCTTTAGGCCTATTTAGTGGGATAGCGTGTGGACGATAAATACGGTTTTACACCAAAACAACAATGAATTGCGTAAAAAAAATATGTTGGATAAAAAAGTCTTGGTCCTAAAAACGTAACTCAATTACGTCGTCTCCCACCCCTTTGTTATACAATTTCTTAACGCACGCGAAATCCGCGTTCTCAACCATAAAATGAGATTTTGTGTCGCTGCTGAGAGATTAGTAAAAATATTGTTGCGTTTTGCGCTAAGGCGATCGATACAGTTCTGATTCCGGTCTCGGATTTGTAGTAATTTTCCGGTTAGTTTTTCTTCATAATGAGTGTATTCTATTTATTCCAAGAATGACAATAAGAATGACAAATTATGAAAGGTTTAGTAAGATTGTCACAGCTAAAATAATTAGACATGAAACGGGTGTCTGGTTGCGCAGTGTCAAAGATCTCAATGCGCATGCGTAGCTTTGGGCGTTGTTTTCGGACCAATTCTTGTGTGTTCAGAACAGCTGCATGTTGATATGTCATATTTTTGGTCACCTCACACCCCTCATCCTGCACTACCCCCCCATACGATCTGTGCGAACCGTTTCATGTCTTACCATTTCATATGCAATTCTCAGTCGCTAATAAAAAACTGTTCAACTATGAATAATTTTCCTAAGACTAATCTAAAGTGAAATATCAGTATAACATAAAGCGGATTTCAAGATTACACTGTTTTCTGCATATGTTACATGTAATTTTGTTTTTGAATTTTGAACGTTGAAAGCTAAACGTTGTAACATAGTGTGAAGAGAACGTTTTTGATTTTATAACAACGCTGTTGCTGGTTCGTACCACGAGGATTCAGGGTTCAGGTATCCGCGCCCGCGTGCTTTATCTGTGGGAGGCTCCTATTTTTATCTATAGAACAGGGTGGGTACACAGTAAACTCTCGATTTGCGGCAGTGATGCCTGCCCCTCTAATCGCAGATAATCCGCAAAATTACAAAATAAGTATGAAATATAAATATGGAAGGTGTAGTGAGATTGTTAATTATTCTCAGTCGCTAATAAAAAAACTGTTCAAATAAAAATTATTTTCATAAGACTAATGTAAAGTGAAATATCAATATTAAATGTAAATAATTTTGTAAGACGATGTACCGTCGAAGTTAATAACGGTCTAATGGGTTTATCTGTTTGTGAAGTTCACTTGGCCCTTTTAGTGTAGTGGTTTTAGGGTTATTACTGATTAGTCCGTTAATACTGCCTCGGCCAAAAGCTTGACAGTCGGAAGCGTTTGATCTAATCATGTGTTCTTAATTGCGCCGCCCTTCCCACCTGTGTCTCATCGCCCCAATCAGATGGACCTTTAGTATTTTGAGTCCACTTTGTCGTTGCGTTGCCACAATTAGCATTCATCAACCGCACCTTACCGCCATCAGTGAAGCCAACACATCGTGTCGTTGTCATTCTGTTGTAAACTTTAGTGTTGTGCAGAAAGTATGACTACAGTGTAACTACACTGATGTGAGACAAAAAATTAATTACCATTAATAACAGATGCTTTTATGCTGACTCGTATCCTTTTGTTCGAGCCAATATTAGTGTGTGTGTGTGTGTGTGTGTGTGTTGGTCAAAATTTGATTTTTTTCTTGTATCGTTGTTTTTATATTCTGTATTATTCTATATTGTCGTAGTGTTTTTAGTGTCCCAATTATTACTTTTTTTTTTTTTTTTTTTTTTTTTTTTTTTTTTTTTTTTTTTACTGCATATGTGAAGTTAATTATGAGGATTTCATTTAGTTTAGTTTATACTGATTTAGATGATGTTTCGATTTGATTTTGTTTAGTAATTTTTCATTGTTTTAATCTGTTGAATTCATGTATTAATTTAATTTCCAGTACTACTGTATTTTTATTTTCACATTGTGTGAGTGCGTGTTGTTTTTAATGGGTTTGGTTGATAAATTGTGTTTATTCCTGATCTGTTTGATGTAGCGTGATACATTTATGAAGTTTGGATGAAATTTATGTAGCCTGTCTTGTTGGTATTTTGTTTCTCTTGAGGGGATTAGATTGTGTTATGGGTTACGTTTTATCGTTTATCGAATTTTATGTTGCTTTTGTTGCATTTAATATTTATTTTGTCTAATTTTTTCACACCATGTGTTAAAGAATTTATTTATGTATGTAACCCTATGGATATGTACGTACGTATGTATGTATGTCAGTGTGCAGTTAAAAGCATGTATAATGAGTTTCAGTGGTTATCGGGAAAATAGGGGGAGTATAAACGGTTATATACGATTTCAGTTTTGCATTACAAATTGTTCGTGCAATCGACACCTCTGGTTGAGCGGACTAAACAGTTTCACTTCACGTTCGTTCGAACACGTTTTTTCATGTTTAGAAAGTTCTTCATCGGCCTGTCAAAACCGTACGTGAAAACGTTAATAGTGTTGTTGACAAGTAGTGTAAAATCATAGTAAACACGATCAGGTAAAACGGCCAAGTGAAAGTGCAGTTTGAGTGCAAAAAGCTGCGCCGCGCTGCACCCGGAAGTGTTGCACTGGCTGGCCGCACAGTAGCAGCATATTCAGAGATCAGCCACCAGATTATACGGTAGTTCGTTTGTAAAAGATATATATTGTACGGCTTATGCGCTAGTAAGAACTTTGCTCCTTTGTGAAGAAATATTTTCCACATAGAAGTTAAGACACGTTATAAGTTACATACGTCTGTGTATTTATCAAAGGTATTTATGTCCGGCCTTAGGTTTATGTATTACGGTGAACAATGGCGTAACTAGGATCTACTCCTGGGGGGGGGGGGGCTAGCTAGCTTGAAGGTTGGACCCCCCCCCCATTTTCCTCAGGACAACTGAGAAATTCAGGATTCTTCCCACATAGCTTTATAAGTTCTTGCGTCTCAAAGTTTTTGAGTAAGCCAACGTGAGGTTGAAAAGAAATATGAAAAAGACCTGACTTCAAAATATTCTATCTTAATTATTCTTAATCATAATAAAGGTTAACAAGTCTCATGCCATTAGGAATCGTTTTAAGTCTAAATTTGTAATCTTAATAGATCTTGTGAAAATGAGCTTTCTGAAGATATTTTGGAAAACCTGGTATTATTACCTCTTCGCACTTAAATTTAAGAATGTTGTACCAAGTTTGTGTTGTAGTTTGTGTCCAGTAATAAAAGTCAAGAAACTGGTAGTTTACCTGTCCAGTGAAGACGGTTCCAAACCATAGAGATAGTAAGTACACTAGAGGAGTCATGGCATAGACAACCCTGTAAAGAGAAGTGTGTCTGGGCGACAAAGGTAGATTATTATCAGACTCTCCCAGCGTTTTCTGACGCGTTCATAATTGTTTTCTGCAAATGCGTTCGTTATTTATAAAATGTTCAGCGATTGTCATTATTAAAAAAACTTTCAAATATTAGTCTGTTATTATTAATCTACGTCATTATTATTTTATTAACTTCCAGATACGACTATTCCTTTTATTTCTACAATTAATTACTTATAAGCCTTATTTTAACACACACTACAGGTTTTAAATTGGGCCTACGTTAAGTAATTTTGTAAGGTCGCTGAAATTTTTAATAGCTCGGGGGGGGGGGGATCCTCTTGCTCTCCACGTACAACGCCACTGATGTTGACGATTCTTTGCGACACCTGATACTAACATTTATTCATTTCTTATCTGTTGCCACATTTCAAGCGAAAAAATATCAATAAACCGTCTGTTTCCTGTGATAATAGGTCTAGTATAGGCCTACAACTAAATAATTTTAAAAGTGAATCAATTAATGAGGTGAGACGTTTAGTACACGTCGCGCATATGACGCCCACCGACAATAATTAGGCCTACATCGTATTTCCGAATTTTTGTTTTCCAGTGAGTTAGGATATTTGACTGACAGTTCGTATAACTGACGCTCTATTGTATTACGTTTGCGCTGATTATGTGATGAATATTGCTATCCTTTCTTTATCGTCTCCACCTATGTGGTGCCGATGGTTACCTACGCGATCCCTGTATGGGGCTACTTGGCCAAGACCCATAAGCAAAAGCTTCAGTCTCTCCTTGACCGAGGATTGCGCTGGGCGTGCAAAGCCCATTATCTGACCTCAAACAAAACAATCCGTGACTCCCTGCGTGTCCGTTCCCTGGACGCCACTATACGGACGCTATCCCGCAAATTTTATCGTCGCTCCGCCCGATTCCAGGGCAACCACCTCATTAGCGCCCTCGGTCGCTACCAATCTGTGCCAAGAGAATCTTGGACCCGGTCTCGGCGTACACTCACCCTCAATTAATTAATTAATTGAAAACCCACGGCCGGTAGCATGCCACACCCTAAATCCAGACCCTATCAATAGACCCTGCGGCAGGAACTCTATCTGAAGCTCAGAACGCAGTACATGAGCGGGCGACGGGCATGCCCTTCGTCTCGCACAGCTCCTGGTCCGTCTATCCTTTCTATTTTATATGACTAGGTTTGAGAGATTTTGTGATTTTGTGTATTTTCGTTAACTATATAAGACTAGAAAGCAATTAAGGCCTACACCAAAGTGAATATTTCGGATGAATAATGTGAATTTTTTGAAGGGTAGACACTTTTGGCAGTTAAAGACTGGAAGCGCTTTCACATTAGATAATTTACATGTTTCATGATTTTCATGTAGACAATTGATTTTAGAGGCAATGACCGAACGTTGATAAATTTCCGGCACATATTTCCATGGTTTTGAGCAGAATAAAAATAAAAGAAAAGAAATTACAGCACTAATTTATTATATTTCTATCATCGAGGACAAATAAGCGACAGAGTCAGTATAGGCCTACATTTTATATAAAATATGAAAATATGTTAGGTGCTGATCAGTAAGGAAACGTTACGGTCTTGCGTAATTTAATCATTAAATTACGATTAACAGAAACAGAATGCAGTTAGCTCTTTCTGAATTGAGAATAACAGGGGAGTTTGCCCTTAATCTACACTAATCGTTTTATGAGTAATGCGAAACTTAAAATTTTGTAAAATTTGTGTGTTACATTAATAAAATATTATTTATAATAGATATTAATCGAATAGAAAATATGCACAAAGATACGTCACATTTTCCTTGGTTATCATGTAGTTGACGGCCTTTTAAAAGTCCTAAGACCGTCCCAGTCATCGTTAACACCATCGAGAAAACATTATTCTGTATTTTTTTTTTACTTGAAGAAAAAATTTCGTAATGTTGTTATTATAACTGAATGTATCATTAAAAATACGAGTTAAAAATGGAATACCAACAGAAGGTTAGAAGGGGACAGCGTGAATCGTCGTTTGACAGTATCTTCGCATTATGAATAAATGATTGTGTTACACTTAAGCGTACTTTATGTAACTGAAACAGGTCTGTGCTTGTATGTTTTCTTTATGAGCAGCTATCCTGTACGTCGTCGCTCGTGAATGACACTCACTACTACTACCACTACTGTTTCATTTATACCAATTTTGTTTCATCACAGGTAACTTCGTAGAGCAAAAGAGTTTAGTTTTTTTCTTTACCCGTTAGTAGTAGGAGACAAAACTGATTCAGTTATCACGGATTTACTGGAGACTTTGTCTACGGTTAATTATATTAACCTCGTCTTGTTTTATCGCCTTCCACGAATTAGGCTTTTGGAATGTTTGACAGGCTTATTTGTAATGGTCCTTTCCTGTAGCCCCGGTATGGACACCTTGTCTCTCTCTGTATTACTTTCTTGCACTTTCTGCTGTATGTCGTGTTTACTGAGAAGTACCATATTTAATTAGTTTATAACGTGTTAAACTAATTCTAAAGTTTTTCCATTCTAATACATCCCGTTTCTCGTCTTAGACGTTTCATTTGTGTAGCATTTTCCCTTTTTATTACCCGTTATTTTCCCCCTGTAACGGGACACCACTCAAAAAAAGATGACACCAGCATTTGATTTATAACGCGTGTATTTTTCGACCATTCCTCAATTGTTCACGTGCAGCTGCGTATTTACGGGGAGCACGAACGGGAACGTAACCCCCCCCCCCCGAGGATCGAAAAAGTCGACGAATTTTGTTAATCTTTTAATTTTTAGGCTGTTTTACCATTTTTTCAGATGTGTACGCTAATGTAGTAGTAACTCTTTTTTTAAATATACAAACAGCATTTACGTATACGTTTGAAATATGAAATATGGGAAAATGAAATCTTCAATAAGTATCTTGTAAACAATGTTTCAGTAACGCGTATTTTTGCTATGTTATTATCACTTACTTTAATGGGACTGACTTCAGGATGTTATCACATGTTTTACAACCACGTTAAAGATAGTAAGGTTGATTAGTCTTAACTTGGTTTTTCTTTTGTATGGAGCCGACTTGACCCAGGACCCCCCCCCCCAGACCAAATTCTAGATACGCTGTATATAGTTGTATTATTTAATTTTTTCATCGTAAATGAGATGCGCCGTAACCCAGCTATGACTCCTCAGCCCGGTAATGAAGCTACCGAACCACGAAAGATATGAGGCGTGTTTCAGTCGCTGGACTTACTGGCCCCAGAGTTCGTATCGCATCGCCACCGTGATTCAGTAATCCAGAGCCGACGGAATATTTTACACCGCTTGGAGCGTTAACACGGATCCCAACCGGAACTAATTCTAGTGGTGGAACTGAAGGTCCTTCTAGGTTTTACTCGACACAGAGGTCCGCAGACGCTTATAGCAATCAGATGGAGACTATTGGGGAACAATCTTCTGTTTCTTCTCCTTCTATGGCGGCACAATTCGGAGTCGAACCTTACCCTCCATAATCATCCGCCTCCATTTTCCGTGTCCTTGGCGATCGATGTCCATCGTTTTACTTTAAGCAAGTTTCAGCATCCCTCGCAACTGTGTCAATCCAGCGATGCTTGAGTCTTCCGACAGGCCATGTACTCTCGATTTGACTGGACAGTACCTTCCTAGGTATTCGGTTCCCTTCCATCCTGATGATGTGTGCTGCCCATTGCAATCTATGCAGACGGATGGTGGTGGCCAGTTCATTGTCTTTATATATCTCATTGTCTTTATAGTTTCCTCATTTTGACGCATTCTCCATATCCCATACTTGGATTGGTCCATATATGCTCTTCAAAATTCTTCTTTCAAAGGTATTGACTGTGTTAGCGGCTTGTTTGTTCAGAGTCCAAGTGTCGCTGGCATATGTTATCACCGGTCTAATCATAACTTTATATAATGTGACCTTGGACTGACGGTGGATATTCCTTGTCTTGAATATAATTGTCATCGAAGCATATGCTGTATTTGAGGCCTATTATCATTTTCCTTATTTCATTTATTTCTTCATTATCTTCTGCCATCCAACATCTCAAATATTTAAACCGATTAACTATTTCCAGGTTTAGTGGTTCGATTTCAAACTGTTCAGGTTTTGTGGTTTTCCTTCGAGTGGTGATCAATGGGGTGCAGTCAGATGGGCCTGATTTGATAAGTTGACCTTAGTACGGACTATCAAGTACACCGGTAGTAGCACAAAGTTATCACCAGTTTATCTGATCTTAAATGCGTGTAGTACGTGGAAACGCCCGCTGTTACCGACCAACGGGAAACTAACCGACAGTAAATTATGTCCATTATTTAAATTGTTGCCAGCTGTAACAATGCAGACACGCGCGTAACGTGTTTATAATTTTTTGTACGCTCGCGGCACTCCAACTTTAATGAAATTATGTACTGAGAAGCAAATAATGAACACAGCGTTATTATGTACCGCACTTTATTAATTATGCCATTAACCATGCAAATGAAGAATTTTTTTAACCTGATAAGTTTGTGTGCCACCGCACGTACGATACGCGATGGTTGCGTATAAAACAAAAACAAAGATACCATCTCGGCTGTAGGTAGTAATTATAGATGTACAGAGAGATATCGTAATTGATACAGAATGCAAATTATGTTAGGTTAGGGTTAACGTGGAACGAGAGCCCAGGCAGGCGTCGTGAAAATACCCGTTTGTTAATGAGAGAACGAGAGAACGGTGTTCGTTAATTAGCATGGTTGCGGCTACTATAGCGAGCGGCCGGGTGGACGGAAGCGACATGTATTGTTTGTGTTTCCATTTTGGTCCGTCCCGAAAAAAACGGTCGCCTAGTGGGAGAATAATTCATCTGATTTGATCTTGTCCACCTCGTCGCCATTCACCCACTCACGCATGATATATTTGTTTGCTTTCCTGCCACTGTCAAATGTATCTTGTCATAATGGTTCGTTAACCTTACTTAACGACGTACCGCGCCTGGCCTGTCCAGGTTTAGATGAAATTTGGGATTTGGCAGCCTAATAAGGTTAAGCAAATTATGCATCGTTACCATTTTCATCATTTGGCAAATTTAATTCACCAGAAGTCTACAAAAAGAATTTATAAAAGTTACGTAAACCTATTTCTGATAAACGCGTGAATTATTCAGACAGCTCAGATCCAGGATAAGTGGATGTTTGGATCGTAACCAATTTATTTAGATAACTACATTATTAACAGAATTGCTAATAACCAATTAAACATATGGTTTAATTAATTGTTTTGAGGGAAACTCCTCAAGTCTTTGCACTTTTATATTCGAGGTAACCTGAAATTGGAAATCTTTACAAGAATCTGTTGCATCGTGTTCAAGTATGTTAGTTATTACAACTTTACCATCGCCAACATACTGTGATTCCATTGTACTTGTAGTGAGTCGTAGTTTTGGTTATTTCGAATGATTCGCCCTAAAAATAGAGGCATCCACGTAAAGTGTTTTAAAAACTTTAGACGTCCAAAAGTTCTAAAAATTGAAAGATGTCCAAAGGTTTTAAAAACTAAGTAACCTCAGAATTCAGTCGAATTTTAGAAAATATGAAATTTTCTTTAGTATTCATTATTGATTCTTAGTAGTGTTCGGGAATTAGAAAGTGTCTAAACGGTGATGTAGACAAAACTCAAAGTCGCGATTCTACATTACTACTTTCTTCACGATTTTTTGAAAGTAATAAAGTCACGAGTCTCCCTCTATTATAATCGATTTACGAATGTAATCTTAATAGATTTACTGCTAAACACAAGATTTTGTACAACGTTAAAGTAATTTTACAGTATCATTATTATAATTTGCAAGTGGCAGTCGTTTCGTCGGTAGATTCGAATGGCTTGTAGATAGCCACTGTAGAAATCGCAAGTGGGAGCGAGCGGATGAACAGATTACCCGACGACGAACGAACCTCTTGATATAAAATTCGTCTGTGGGAACAGTTTTTAGTAAAGAATGAATCGTGTTCTTTCTAATCTGTGAATATATTTTCGCGTAATTTTCGTAATAGTAAAATTGCCAGTTCGTGTATCACTTTCGGTTTTATATAACTTGTATCATCTGGTTGTGCTTGGGATGTTGTCCTGTGGCGAGAGAGTAATAACCGTTCATTCGATTTCAGGGAATAATAACATGGGTGAAAGAAGGCACAGGAGAATGCATTTAATGTGACAGAAAAGGAAACTGATCGATCTCAATGGAAAATAAATTGCAGTGAGACGAAGTAAGGCGTTGACGCAGTATGGAGTGATTTAATCACGGTAAGGAAGATGAAATTGTAAACGAAAGAATCCAGACTAATCCTATAACAAGCAGCCGAGGTAACGGTATGAGATTGAAGTGAATTGTGATATTCTGTGAACTGCAGTAATAGCATTTTACTTCTTCAGGAGTTTTACAGAAATTGAAAGTAACGAATTCTTTTGTGTGAACACAGCAATAGACGATAAACATTTGACGAGACAGACTGTAATTATAGTTGTGATAACAATCTGTGCATGTGACGGTAGACGCAACGAGGCAAGGCAGTAGGCCGTGAACTTTGACCAGTGTCTGACCTCGTTCTGTCACAGAACACGCTACGCTAGGTTCCAGCAGGCCACTGAAAACTTATATAATTTAAAAAATTGTATTACAGTTAAGAAAAGCTTATGTAACTGTTAATGTGAACAGAAAGTCTTATGATAGAAAACTTCTAAAAAGAAATGTTGCTACGAAAGATTTACCCTGAAAGGAGAGGCGTCCCAGCGTTAAGTGTTTTAAAAATGTAGAAAACGTCCGGACGTTTTAAAAACTGAGTAACTTCAGAATTCTGTCGTCGACTTCAAAACGTGACATTTTATATAATGTTCATAATCGATTCTTAGTAATATTCGGAGAGTTAAAAGTGACTAAACAGTTATGGAAGGAAACAAGGTGTCAAAAGTCGCGATTGTACATGAAGACTTTCTTTGTGTAGACCTACGTGTACAAGTGGCCGTTGTGACTGTTGCTCTTTATCGTACATTTGTCAGTGGAAAGCGTAGGTAGAAATAGGGTTTTGTCGGGGTAAGACAGACGTGTTGTCATTGATACGGTATTTATAAACTGGTAGTGTCGCCACTGGATAATGACGTAACTGTACTACTAGTAATGATTGATTCGTCTTCCAGTAACATGGACGGCGGTCGTCTGCGCGGCACTCCCTGCTGTTGTCGGCCTTCGCCGGTCGTGCGACAGCGTACATGGTACTACATTATATACCGCATGAATTATTGCTTCGTGTCGTTGAATTACCGTTTGATATGCATTTGTTGCTGTGATCAGTGGAAGTTTCAGCTAAATCCTTATAGTCGTCGGAAGGTGGATAAACAGTATCTTTACAGAAGCTCTGTTGATACTGGAAAACTTTACATGTTTACAGCCGTTCACGTTCGTATACGACTGTTTTTTCCAAAAGGCAAGCTGCAACTTTTATTAGGCAAGAATGTCTCACGCTGTTCTAGCGTCGCTGTTTTAAGATGGCCGAATGAAAAAATCGATATGGAGAACCTTCCGTGTTCTAAGATTTATATATAAACTCATTTACTTGAATTCGGTTCGGTAATTTCTAAAAAAATATCTAATTTTGAGACAAATTGAAGTGAAATGTTTCCAAAGAGACTACTTTGTTGCCGATAACGTACTATCCATATAAAATATCGGTGTGGAGAACCATACATGACTTCCATGTCCTAAAATGTATATTTATAATCATTTAAATTTAATTAAATAAGTGGATGGTTGAGTTATGAAGAAATGACGTATCAGTTAAAATGGTACCCCATGTCACATGGGGGAAATACTATCCTCAACCTTCGTGAGGATAGTGTTTGTAGGTCGAACGAAGATCTGGCCAAAGGGAGCTGCGATCTGATTCCTGTAATGAAATTGGACTATCGCTGTGAGTTATTGGCCGAGGGTGAATGATGTCTATACTGTTATCAAAGTCTTTCCTGTCAATACTATACTAGTCATTTTTCTTTTTTAAAATCAAGTCTTTCTTTCTTTCCAGTCGTCTTCTGATTTCCTGAACGACGATTCTGTTAACCCGTATAATTATAAATTTCTCAGCAAAACATTTGTTCCTTAATACGTTTGTGTCTTCTGGTTCACACCCACTATTCTAATCCATGTCATAACGCTATATTTCACACAGTAACTAGCCATCAGGGAGGTCAAAATATTTTCCAGGAGGGGCAAACAATTTTCAAAAATTTTATATATTTTTCATACTTCACACATGTACATATTAGTTTGTAATTGTTATATCATAATAGAAATAAGTACACAGATTGTATTAATTTATTAAAACATTTATTGCTTCAAAATATGTATACAATTAATTGGCTTGTAAAAGTTAATGTTTGATCTCCATTAAGTAGTGCTCAAGTTTCCAAAGTTTTAATATTATGATGTCCGTAACATCAGAGCAGGTTTTAGTGTGTATGAGGGTACACCGTGGACAACAATTTTCAACATTCCCTATGGAGCGTTGCTCAGAGTAAAGCTGCGAATCTACAGTGTACGTTTCACAGAACAAACACGCGGAAAAGAAGGAGCGTTCCCAAGTCTCATGGACCCTGAGCATCTTGCAGAGGGTTCATTCCCTAAAGACGAAAAGTCTGTCTATGAACCGTTCCTCTGTAAACACGTGCAGTTACACTGGCCAGCGATCCACAGGAAGCAAATCGCTGTCCACGCTGGACACGTTTTCAGGTTGCACGCGTTGTGTTGGTGTGGGTTTCGGCACTTTCCATTTAAAAAGCGTGCAAATGTAAGAAAATAAACATGAGTGAGGCCAGAAATAACGCGAATTTTGTGTGTGTGTGTGTGTGTGTGTGTGTGTGTTCCCTGGCTTTTTATTGCAGTAATCATAATAATAAAATGGAAACGTAAACATTACATAATTGAGATATGCTTGCTAGCCACGAACGATATATTTTCTCTCATACATGATTTAAATTAAAATGAAAAAATTATAATTTTATTGCCTGGCAACAAAATTATTTTATTTTTAACAATTACCATTGTTTGAAAAAGTTCAAATGAATTTTCAAGTACTTTGCTCTTGTTAAAACGTAAAAGGTTGCAGGTAAACTACCCCTTCTCCTTAACCGATCTTCACCAAAAACAATAGGCCTTGAGTACTCTACAATTCAGGGCTGTATGCAAAAACTTATTTGATTCTGTTTGAATTTGCGGCTGTTATCGTTTGCCATAGAAACAATTCTACACACAAACACACACACAGACACTTTTCGAAAAATGATTTTTCTTTTTTTTACTTCCATGTTCCTTAAAAGGAAATGGAAGTATGGTGATGGCAAAAAAAATCGTGTTCGAGATTATTGCAGATTCTGATTCTACTACACTCAAAACATGAAAAAAAGTCGTTTTCCGAAAAGTGTCTGTGTGTGTGTCTGTCTGTCTGTCTGTCTGTAGATTTTTTTCTATGGCAAACGATAACTGCCGCAAATTCAAACGGAATCAAATAATTTTTTGCATACAGCCCTGATTTGCAGAGTACTCGCGACCTATTGTTTTTGGTGAAGATCGGTTGAGGGAAAGGGGTAGTTTACCTGCAACGGTTTTTTTTTAGCAAGGGTAATTTTGTTTGTTTGGCAAACGATAATAGCCGCAAATTCAAACAGAATCAAATAATGTTTCGCATGCAGCCCTGAATTGTAGAGCTCTCAAGATCTGCTGATTTTGGTGAAGATCGGTTAAGGGAAAGGGGTAGTTTACCTGTAACGTTTTATGTTTTAACAAGGGTATTTCCTATGGCAAACGATAACAGCCGCAAATTCAAACAGAATCAAAAGATTATTTGCATACATCCCTAAATTGTTGAGTTCTCAAGACCTATTGTTTTTGGTGAAGATCGGTTGAGGGAAAGGGGTAGTTTACCTGCAACGTTTTTTTTTAGCAAGGGTAATTTTGTTTGTTTGGCAAACGATAACAGCCGCAAATTCAAACAGAATCAAATAATGTTTTGCATACAGCCCTGATTTGTAGAGTACTCAAGACCTATTGTTTTTGGTGAAGATCGGTTAAGGGAAAGGGGTAGTTTACCTGTAACATTTTATCTTTTAACAAGGGTATTTCCTATGGCAAACGATAACAGCCGCAAATTCAAACAGAATCAAAAGATTATTTGCATGCAGCCCTAAATTGTAGAGTTCTCAAGACCTATTGTTTTTAGTGAAGATCGGTTGAGGGAAAGGGGTAGTTTACCTGCAACGTTTTTTTAACAAGGGTATTTTCTATGGCAAACGATAACAGCCGCAAATTTAAACAGAATCAAATAATGTTTTGCATACGGCCCTGATTTGCAGAGTAATCAAGACCTATTGTTTTTGGTGACGATCGGTTAAGGGGAAGGGGTAGTTTACCTGCAACGTTTTATGTTTTAACAAGCGTATTTTCTATGGCAAACGATAACAGCCGCAAATTCAAACAGAATGAAATAATTTTTTGCATACGTCCCTGAATTGTAGAGGTCTCAATGACTTTCGATTTTGGTGAAGATCGGTTAAGGGGAAGGGGTAGTTTACCTGCAACCTTTTACGTTTTAACAAGAGTAAAGTACTTGAAAATTTATTTAAAATTTTTAAACAATGGTAATTGTTAAAAATAAAATAATTTTGTTGCCAGGCAATAAAATTATAATTTTTTCATTTTAATGTAACATAATATTTTTCATTTAATACAGCAATAAAAAGGCAGGTAAGACACCGCCTGGCTGTTTGGGTTAAAATGATTTTAAATATAAATCTTAGAATATGGAAGTCATGTATGGTTCTCCATACCGATATTTTCGAAAAGTGTCTGTGTGTGTGTGTCTGTCTGTAGATTGTTTTTCTATGGCAAACGATAACAGCCGCAAATTCAAACAGAATCAAATAATGTTTCGCATACAGCCCTGAATTGTAGAGTTCTCAAGACCTATTGTTTTTGGTGAAGATCGGTTAAGGGAAAGGGGTAGTTTACCTGCAACGTTTTATGTTTTAACAAGGGTATTTTCTATGGCAAACGATAACACCCGCAAATTCAAACAGAATCAAAAGGTTATTTGCATACAGCCCTAAATTGTAGAGTTCTCAAGACCTATTGTTTTTGGTGAATATCGGTTAAGGGAAAGGGGTAGTTTACCTGCAACGTTTTATGTTTTAACAAGGGTATTTTCTATGGCAAACGATAATACCCGCAAATTCAAACAGAATCAAATAATTTTTTGCATGCAATTCTGAATTGTAGAGTTTTCAAGACCTATTGTTTTTGGTGAAGATCGGTTAAGGAAAAGGGGTAGTTTACCTTCAACGTTTTATGTTTTAACGAGGGTAATTGTTTCTATGACGAACGATAACTGCCGCATATTCAAACAGAATCAAATAATTTGTTGCATACATCACTGAATTGTAGAGATCTCAAGGCCTTTTGAGTTTGGTGAAGATCGGTTAAGGGGAAGGGGTAGTTTACCTGCAACCTTTTACGTTTTAACAAGAGTAAAGTACATGAAAATTCATTTAAACTTTTTCAACCAATCGTAATTGTTAAAAATAAAATAATTTTGTTGCCAGGCAATAAAATTATAATTTTTTCATTTTAATGTAAATCATGTATGAGAGAAAATATATCGTTCGTGGCAGGCGTGCATATCTCAATTATGTAATGTTTACGTTTACATTTTATTATTATGATTACTGCAATAAAAAGCCAGGGAACACACACACACACACACACACACACACACACACACACACACACACACACACACACACACACACAAAATTCGCGTTATTTCTGGCCTCACTCATGTTTATTTTCTTACATTTGCACGCTTTTTAAATGGAAAGTGCCGAAACCCTCACCAACATAACGCGTGCAAGCCGAAAAAGTGTCCAGCGTGGATAGCGATTTGCTTCCTGTGGATCGCTGGGCAGTGTAACTGCACGTGTTTACAGAGGAACGATTCATAGACTGACTTTTCGTCTTTAGGGAATGAACCCTCTGCAAGATGCTCAGGGTCCATGAGTGACTTCGGAGCGCTCCTTCTTTTCCGCGTGTTTGTTCTGTGAAACGTACACTGTAGATTCGCAGCTTTACTCTAAGCAACGCTCAATAGGAAATGTTGAAAATTTTTGTCCACGGTGTACCCTCATATACACTAAACCTGCTCTGATGTTACGGACATCATAATATTAAAACTTGGGAAACTTGAGCACTACTTAATGGAGATCAAACATTAACTTATACAAGCCATTAATTTTATGCATATTTTTGTATATATGTGTACAACGTTATCGGCAACAAAGAAGTAGTTTTTGTTAAAATTCCTTCCCGGGATGTTTGGCCGTAGTCCAATGTTTTCTACAAAACCAGACGTTTCGGCAATGCCATCGACTTCCATCATCAGTGAAAATCGAATGCGATAACGTTAGGTGGTATACGTTAGTGACCACAGTACTGTGGTTAAGGCTGAAGCAGTAAGTAGAAAGAAGTAGTTTCTATGGTAATATTTCATTTCGAAAATGATTTTAAATATAAATCTTAGAACATGGAAGTCATGTATGGTTCTCCATACCGATATTTTGATGGTAGTACAATCAGAATCAGCCCTTATCTCGAACACGATTTTTTTCGCCATGACCATACTTCCATTTCCTTATGGAACATGGAAGTAAAAATTACCTCCTCCCTCTTCAACTATCATTTTCATTTATAGAAAATTACCTTCTCCCCATTCAACTACCCTTTTCATTTATCGATATTTCATCTACCTTTCTACAGTGGATTATTATGACCTTCTTTTTAAGATACTTTATTCATCAAAATTAAGTACTTTACTATTGTTAAAACGTAAAGGTTGCAGGTAAACTACCCTACCCTCCGCCTTTACTGATCTTCACCAAAATCAATAGGCCCTGAGTTCTCTACAACTCGGGCATAAATGCAAAAAATTATTTGATTTTGTTTGATATTGCGGCAGTTATCGTTCGCCATAGAAAAAAAAATTCTACATACAGACACATGACATACAGACAGACACTACATACTTTTCGGAAAATGACTTTTCTTCATGTTTTGAGGGTAGTACAATCAGAATCTGCCCTTATCTAGAACACGATTTTTTCGCGATCACCATCCTTCCATTGCCTTAACGGAACATGGAAGTAAAACCAGACACCGTGCTGTAGATGACGTACCCACGCCGACGGCATAGCAATCCTTTATAAGAGACGTCATCGTCCCTTTATTGCGACATATGAAATCTGTGAAGTTAAGAAAAAGTTGACCCTCGGTTAAAGCGCCCGTTTTGATGTAAATTCACTTCTATTCTGAACACTTAGGAACGAGCGTTTATAACGGTCTTTGTGGTCAACGCAGGGAACAGAATGAAAATTACCCACGATTGTTGAAACGAACCAGCGTGGGGAAATACTATCCCGTCCGTGCGTGGTAGACAACCAGCTGTTAATGTATTCGACAGAACGGCAGGCCGCCTTCAGTTTGTGTTGTTTCGGTCTCTGTTCATCTTTCTGGTAGGTAATGTCGCTCCTTTATTGTATATTATAGAGTATTATAAATCAAAAATGTCAGTAGAGAAAGAGGTGGGAATCAGCGACAGGATCGTACGTTTCTACGCGTCATATTATGCGCTACTCGCTAGAATGTTTTTGCGAGCAGGCCCCTGATACGCACATTTTGCGTGAGGGAATGATTAAATTATATGTGCCCCAAGGCAAGTCTCCCTGTCTAAGGTATCAGCTCTGTTGTAGTAATATAATATCCTTGTTACATTACAAATGACGTGAAGAAAGGGGTGGTCGAGAGAGATAGACAGACGGACAGAAAACAAGATTTTTTTGCCGTGATAACGAATCTAAAAAATTGTTGGTGACAATTGGGAATAGATAGTTTTATGAGACCATTTATGTTAAATCAAATTTAGTTTTATAAAAAAATTGTAAACATAAGAGATATTGCTTCATTCCTATGCTGGTACGAGTAGTATACAATTCGGTCACATTGAAATTGTTTGTAAATTTTTTGTGTATTTTAAACGTTAAATTATTGAAGAATTAGAAGAAGGGGAATGTTTTTGTTACGTATAAATATTGAACATTAATTAAATTGAACGTAGCTGTGTTCTGTTGCTAGGAAGCAGAAAATGAGTAGACGTATTTTTTCTACGAGTATTTTGTTTTGATTGATTCCTTTTCGAGCGTTTAGAGAGAAAGTTTCTGTTATGTTCTTACCGTTTCTTGTTTCTTATAAGCTCAAGAGTAAACTCGTTCTTGTTCCCGTAAAATATTTTTATGCTTACATAAAAGTGATGGTTACATTTAAGACCTATGATAATTATGTTTAGTTGAGAGTGAGATCAGATTTGATTGGAACCAAAGTTCGGAGATCAGTAGGTAGACCTACCGTCGGTGTGTGTGCAATCAGGGAGTTTAAATTCCTTAGTATTCTCAGTTTGCCTTTACTGCGTAGTAAACCTGCCTGACGTTATTATTGTTTTCATCATTTGTAAACATTCTAACGTTCAGAATGTGCAGACTCTGTTTCGCTTCATGCACGGACGTTTTTTGTGAGGAAAACATGCGGCTAATTTAAAATTACGGCCACGTACTTCTAACGACACCATATGCGTGGACGGCGATACAGTGGGTATAGTCGTCTTGGTTACGTGATAGTCGATAGCTTCGTCATTTCTGTTCCCCGAATTCCTTGTTCATTGTCGTACTAGCGTCGCTCCGTCCACTTATTCTGTGCATTCTGTACACGTAAATTTCAATACAGTCCACATATATATAATTAAGACGTAAATTTAATGTAGTTATAAAAACGTATTTTATGGTAACACACATTCTTATTAAAAACTAAGGTTAAAAGACGTATAAATGTTATGTTCCTCAGCAGCAAATGCAACCTTGTAGCGATCGTACTAATTGGGTAAATTATGTCCTGGTTTTTTTACTCTTGGATTATAGCAACCTTAGATGGTACAGTATACGAGTTAGAGTTATGGCTCAATTTGGCGTGGTGGAATCGTTATATAAATGTAATTACTACGCTGTTTGATCCAAGTTATTGGAGCTGGGACGTCCAGACAGATAACACAAGATCTGTGTGTATCTGTGCACGGCGCCCTAGTTTGTATGCGTTGTCCAGGCCGGAGCCCGATGAACGCCAGGTTCTTACAGTACAGCTCGGCACAAGGTCTTAGGAAGTGGTCCACTAATACACGAATGCGTGTACGACATGGGAGAGATCTTCAGTGAATTGCTGCAGCCAGTCGCCAAGTCTAAGGCATCGCCCGCAGGAGCTTAGAGGAGTGCGGGTGTGATCAATAGGCTCGACTGCCCGGAGGCGAATCGTCCGTAACGACGGGTTGCCACTACAGGTGGGAACGTCCGCAAGCATCGGGCTGCGTCAGTTGTACTATAATTCGGGTTACGGTCATTCGTGAAGTTTTGCAAAACGCCACTTTGCAAACGTCAGCCACGACTACACACTCCACGCTGGTAACGCCTCATGGCCCCCGTAGTGTCGCCTGTACGGCTCTAATTTTCTACGGATAAACTCGTTAGGGAGGCATGGAGCCGTGCTTCAGATACGGCGCAGGTTAACATTGGAGTATTCATTCATCTTAGCGCCTTAGCTTAGAACCTGCGGTTTGCGCTATCGCCTAGGTCCAGGCGTGCGTGAAGTAATTAAAGTATGTATTTGCGGAAGATGTCCAAAGTGTCCATATCTGTACGGGTCTAATCTCCTAAGGAAAACACGGAGACCTATCCCAGACGTAAGGCAGGCCAGTGTATATGCCCCCCAGTATCTGAAAAGCCGCATTTCCTGCGCTATCGGCCTCAGCAGTCCACCTTGCGTTCGGCACCTAACGCCGAGGCCGACCTATTTCCCACGGCAGCACAAGTGTATGGATGTTCTGTCAACTTTTAAGGAGCCGCCGGGGAGCCATGTCGTAGACATGGGGCCAGGCACAGTGCAACTTCAGACTTACAACACAGTCTTCCTCGTCTTGCACGGTGGAGCGGGGACCCCCAATCACGGTACGGGTGCTCCAAACACATCACGGTTCAGTACCTGACAAAGCTAGCGCTGTAGTGCTGTGATCCGGACAGTGCACACGATTACTGAACCTATCGGGAGAGCTTGGGTGTGGTATTTTCGTGTTACGGAGCCAGCAAATGTTTACCGTTCCTGCTACACCAGCTTCTGTGGTGGGAGAGTGAGTTGCGGGTAGCGTCGTTGTAAAGGCATTTCTTTAAGTAATTGTCTTTCAGTTCTACGCTCGCCATACGTCTGCTCGTTGTCTTCCCATGCTTCATTAACCTGTCCCTTTGTTCTTGAAAACTCGTTTCCCCGTGTTAAAAGTCATCTTTATGATAAGAAAGACAACATGAGGCCAAACATATTGTTTATCGCCCACTTGAAGGTAGCATTTTTGAGTCCGGCTGATTTTTGTACTGTTTGTAAAACAACTGAAGTGAAGGAGAAGGGAACGATGAGTCTTGTGACATTCATGTCGCTTTATGTGTGTCTTGAGAGGTTATACAGTATTCACGAAAATATATGAAAGACCTCAAAAGCTACAGTTACATATTCGGACGTGTTTGATTCACATGTGAGGTATGAAGAGCGAGTGGGGTAGGAGTGAGGAGGGGAGACGGAACGTGTATGTATGCCAATTAAACGGTTTTTAATTAACTCTGCTGTCTGTACAAATACTGCCTTTTGCATGTGTTTAACTGTTTGCGCTGCGTTTGGTTTGAATTTTCCAACTTTCCTTGATCGAACGAGTGATTGGTTGACGGTATGTGTTTGTGTTTGACGTGTGTGGGTATCGTGAATATGCGCAGCGTATGTTTCTCAACCACTTGCAAATAAATCGGTAGGCCTACATATTAATTCCCTGTAAAGTTTTCTTTATGTTATTGCATTGTATAATCATGTGAAAAATTGTTAATTTGTTAGCGACACGGTCATGATAGTTTCGAATTGGTGACCGTTGATGGTTGATCGACGTACAAAAAACATGATTTTTAATATTTTTGAAATTGAGACAAAGTGCGTGTGTTGGAACTTTTCACGTTCGTACAAAGCAGGGCAGAACGCTTATAAACTTTAAAACGAAGTGTTTTTGTACTGTCGGTAAGTACGAGGAGTGATTGACAAATAAGAGACTAGGATACAGCAATTCTAGGACCAGAAATAATGTAAAGACCAGTTAAATCGACTTATTATCGGAAAACATTATGATGAGTCCCATCCCTCTACTTTATTGATTATTACAATTTTTAGGTCGCTCCCTCATTTGCTTACTCTTTAAAATTTCTTAGCCTCAATCTTTCTAGCATTTAACATTATGTTTCTGTCACTTAACATTACCATTGGAATTGATGGGTAGGCCTATGTGTGTAAGATACTGGAAATAAGAAGTATAACTTTAGGAAGTTAATAAAATAAAGTTTAAATGATAAGTACCATAATAAAATATTATATATAGTTCTATTGAAGTTGCTATTTTCACTTCTTGTGTTTCTCCATTGTCATCATACGGGTGCCGGTAACGCAGGTTCCGAAAAGGAAAAATTCAAAATTCTGAAGCATTATCAATTTTTCTAAGTAAACACAAAATTATTATTACTGACTGGCTGACTCTCTGGCGCTACAGCCCACGATGAGCCTTGGTCTCGCCGACTAGGCGCCTCCAATACCTAGTCGGGATCATCTATCCTCCTGATACCTATCCTGAGATCATCTTCTACGTCCTGTAACCACCTTCTTCTATTTTCCTTTCCTTCTTTGCCCATCTATTGTCCCTCTAAAAATTGCTTTGGGCATTCTGTCGTCCTCCATGCGCATCGCACATCCCAACCAGCTGATCCTCATAGACATTACAATATCAAGTTTATTGTTTCAAAATTTCTTGTGTGTAATAAATTATCAAGTGACAAACACTTTTGTTTGAACATTGTCAGGCGATAAGAACGACAGAGATTTCGGCTTTGAAACAGGTTTGTTTCTTTTTTCTAGACTGTACAAGTAAATCTGTTTCATCGTTTTGAATCAAATAAACTCTTTGATTGAACTGAATTGACTTTCGAAACTCGTTACATACGTTAGCGTTATTTAAAGATCATGTACAGCACGTAATTCTTAGCATCTGTAAAAAAATTCACCTGATTGTCCTCAGAAAGCTACACACCGGAGAATTAGTTCAAAACTTGAATTATCTATGTATGTCTGTCCGTCCGTCCGTCTGTCCCTCTCCCCCTTCCACCGTCGCCCCCACCTACCTCCTCTGTTTCGCATCGCATTACATTTTCGCATCAAAACGAGGTGATGCGGACATGGATTAATTGCCTAAATTCACTTCGCCAATGTTAGTGCTATGTAGATAAATGAACAAGGACGGAACATCTGTGTTTTGTCAAGACATTAATAAATGACTGCGTACGAGATAACAAGATAGTAGATGAAACATGAAGGTCAGTTTATGCTTTGTAGTTGTTGCACAGTATCCAGTATTATCTACTGAATGTTTCATTTCAGAACGTCCTGTCGCGTGTATCTCACTGCAACGTCATTCTAAAGATGTAATCCAGATTGCGTATCGACGTTTAAGTTACTTGGGAGATGTACACCAAATAAACTCGAATATTGTTGCTTATGTAGAATTGTAAGATTTTTGTAGAAGTTCGTAAGTTCGGCGTTTGATAAGCAAACGTGGAAACTAAGGTCTTTCTAAAAAGATAATTTGATTAGTCGAGTACTGAAATATTACACTTTTAACCCAAAGTGACTCGTGGCGTTTCAAGACAGCTTATTTGTTTTAGACCAGAACCGTAATTATGATAGGTAGATCCTACTACGAAACAGCAACTATTCGTTTGACCAAGGGCAGGGGACGAACGGGACCGGACGTCCCAGAGGGTCGAAAAAAAGTTGACCTAATCTCTTAATTTTTAGGCTTTTATTATTTTTTTAGCTGTGTACAGTAATATAGTAGTACTCCTTTTTGAATATAAAAACAGGTTTATTATACAGCATTTGCGTATAAATTTGAAATATACGGAAATCAGTTCGGCAATAAGTATATTCTAAACAGTGTTTCAAAAACGTGTATTTTTATTGTGTTATTACCGGTAATTTAATGGAAATGATTTCATGATGTTATCACACTTTTTTAGCCAGTTTAAAAATAGTAGCGTTGATCAATCTTAACTTTTTTTTTGTATGATGCCGACTCGACAGGACCCCTCCTCCCCCGGGCCAAATTTTAGATACGCCACCGCATTTAGCCTCAGACACTCCCATAGTCGTCAGATCTGCATCTTGTCACGCCGGGGTAAAAGAGTTAACCATTTTACTGCATAGGAAGTTGAATTACTAAATGATCACAAAGAACTGTTGATGGGGTCCGGTGGCCAGTTTACCGCAACCATCAGTGTCTGGATTAGAAAACGAAGTACCCATGGAGCTGACTGTGACTGCGTTGTATCTTAAACGCGCCGATTTCCAGCGGATTTCCCCGCTAGCGTAGGAGGAGCAGACAAATATTACAAATAATAGAGTTCGATTTGACCAGGCTCGTCTCTTATGGCATATGTGACAAACACATATTGCGAACGTGCGTGTGTTCAGATACGGTAAAACACGTATGTTACGCGTGTACACAAATTCAGGCCGCTGTGCCCATATCTCTAACTGAAATGTTAGTACCTGTTGTGAAGGTGGCGTTGTTTTATGATGTCAACAGTGTGTACTAAACAGGGTAGAATTTGTAGCAACGCTAGGAAATTGGGGAGACGGGCATGATGAAAATTAGGAAGTTGAGAACGTAACCACTGACGAAGTGGTAACAGCATTACAAAACATTGTTCACTCCAACGACAATGGTCAAGGAAGACATGCCATCGAAAGAGTTTTACACCACTAAAAGATTGTAAAGTCTGGAGAAATGTTGAAAAAAAGATTTGGGACGATGTCCTGAGATGTCATTTTAATTAAGGTATATTATTCAACGAAACCTCTGTCGTACTTGAAGTTTATTTCTTCTAAACTGTACCTACCGTTTTGAAATATTTTTTAGTGTTTAGTAAGAGTTCGAATCGTAGCTAATTGGTAATAGGTTCTCCCTCGTACGTTTGCGCAAATTAATCGAGGGGCACCCTTCCAGGGGCGTAGTTAGGGGGAGACGAATGGAACCGGACCCCCCTCCAGAGGGTCGAAAAAGTTGACGAATTTCGTTAATCCCATAATTTTTTGGGCGTTTTATTACTTTTTTCAGCTGTGTACGCTAACATAGTAATAACTGTTTTTTTTTAAATATAAAAACAGGTTTATTATACAGCATTAGCGTATACGTTTGAAATATGAAATATAGCAAAATCAATTTAGTCAATAAGTATCTTGTAAACAATGTTCAGTAACGTGTATTATTACTGTGTTATTACCGTTTACTTTAATGGGACTAATTTTAGCTACTTTAAAGGTAGTAATGTTGATAAGTCTTAACCTGTTATTATTTTGCATGAAGCCGACCCGACCCTGGACCCCCCCTGGCCAAATTCTAGATACACCACTGCACCCATCGATTGCGTAAAGGAGTCGACTGCCTCATTTCATATGAATATACCAGTGGATTCTCTTAAAAATGACATATTGGTAATGAAATTTTGTATTAGACATCGGAACTTGTTACGTTGATTCTGTACGATCTTTGACCTCAGATCTGCTAGAGTTGCGTAGCTGCAGGTGACTGTTGAATTTTTATTTTTTGCTAAACATATCTTAATTTAGATTAGCAAATGATTATCTCTTTATGATTAGAGTAAATCTATCTGGGAGGTTGACCATCATACGTCTTTAAGTTTTATGAAGTAATGCTAACGAAGTGAAGAGTAAATGTTTACGAAATTTGTGGTAGGAACAATTGGTATATGCACTAGAAACAGGACACGTAAACAATAAACAAGTTTTTGAGTTTGTTACTGTGGTGTATTAATAAACCGTATGGTTAGGGCAGCGTGTTCGTGGAAACCCGATTGGCGTGAGTGCCAGCAAGAAGTTTGTGCTTAACCGCACGCAAACGCCCGTAAGACGGATGGACACATTATTAATTTTGTGATAATAATCCCCGACAGGGTTGCATGCACACTGTTTTTTCGTCCGTTAACTCTCTCCGCTTGTAGGCAGTTTTACGAGCATAAATTAAGGGTTCGCTCTGTGGAGAAACAGAACGGTCTCCAGGGCTGTGCTGAGGGGAGGGATAATTTAGCGTTCACTGTGCGTAAGTAGGTTTATTACTTGACCGGGCTAAAGTATTCTTTAACGTGACTCAGTTTTTTAAGGTGATTTTTTTATTTTGCGTGCTTTTGTTTTCTCTCACATGCGGTATAGTCTGTGACGGGTAGTAATGTACCAATTGTACAATTCACCGTGTTTATCAGGTCATTACTGTGCAATAAACGACACGAGAGTATACTCTCTTATTCGGTAGTTTTACATACACACTTCTCCGCCCAGCCTGTTTTTATTAATCTCGTTAAAAACTTGAGAAAACTCCCGAGTCTTTAAGGTAAATTTGTTTTATAAGTCTTTTTCGGCGCTTGTAAAGCCTCTTATAGTTTATGACCGAGTGGCTGTGTGACTTTAAATGTTATTGATGAGTTAGACGTTTTTCTCTGCAGTCAATTTTATATCTGAGCTTGACTTGGGGAAATTGTAATAAATTCAATTTTACGAATTTTGCAACTAAAAGGTTCCACATCAGTCCAGAAATAGTGGCGACTTTTGCTCTTCGGGATCAGCTACTTCATGTTCGTGCATATAATGTGAAATCTGTGAACCATGTAATTTGTTGTTAAAATTAAAACAATCGCAATAACAAACAACTCAGATAACTGAAGATCACTGATTGAATATCCATTGTTTTTAAGTTACTTGTTGAGTGAGTTTCACACTAGCGAAGAACGTTGTATTCGGCCTTTAAATGATTGATTAAAGTTCAGCTTTGCCAGAACAGTAGAAACCAAACAATAAGTTTTTGAACGTTCTTCTGTTGAATGTGGTCAGGAAAGATGCGTGTTCCATAGTAAAATTAAGTCTAGGCTGACTATACGATATATTTAGTTGTTGTTCAGTGTCTGCAGATATAAAAAAGTGTACGGACCGTGAAGTCAAAATTTTAATAAAAAATTAATATCAACTATAAAAATAACATAATTTGTGTAATATTATAAGATTAATACTGATAAAAGGTTACCTGTGTAAATAATAAAACAGAGTTCCACTTTCACAATTTTATTTGTACTTAATTTAATTCGGAGATGTAATGTGGACATAATTATTTTGATGGTTCGTTACTGAATCTACGTTCTGGTTTACCCTTACGTACATACCGTAGAGGTTTCCGGCCACCGAGGACTACAGCACAATATGATTATACTGTTAGGAAAACTAAGAGGCTTTCTTGGATCCATCGGGTCTCAGAGGATCCATGGAGTTTGAACACAGGGCAGTCCACACGATGACGTGACAATTTCAGAGTGTGGCCGGCCACCTAGCTGCAGACTGAAGTTATAAAATGTTTGGCTGTTGAGATTTTATTACTAAACACATTTATTTTCAGCCTCAGAAAACAGGATATCAGTCTCGGTCACAATCACAATATCCCCTATAGTCGGGCTGCTCGTGTAACCCGCAATCCCTTGATCTCCGGACTTGGTAATTACCATCCAAGGCCAGGCGAGTCTTGGAAGCGACCCCGTTTGCTAGCCCCGGGTGGTATAATCCACCAGCCTAGATCGCTTCAGGCCCTCCATTAAGTATAAACATATAAATACAACTGTACCTGACCCAGTGGCAAGAATCCTAACTGAGCCGTGGGACTGTGCACATCTCGCGAGCCGCGCAACCCCATTCGCCTTCGTCATATCTCTGACTATTGCACCGCAGTTGAGAATCGATCTTATCACAGAATGCTCATAAACGGATTGATAATCAGAAAATAAAAGTGTTGTACACCACTACCAATATAGACGATTCCCGATTTGCGCTTTTGAGCCTTTCAGTTGATCATCAGATCGGAAACTGCTGCTGATACAAAACTCGTAAGAAAAATTACACGATAGACTGGAAAGCGCTAACCGGGAATTTCTGGCTTGTTGGTGCAACAGTTTCAATTTCTGTTTGTCAACATAACCACTAATAAAAGTTTATTATTTAATCGGATTGATGTTGGCTACTGTCTGTTCTTGGAACATGTGAATCATATGCGTGTTTACTTAGTAATTCTTATTCCTGTTCTACCCTTGGTGTACGGCGGTTTGTGAAATTGGGTAATTTACAGGTTTTCTTTTACATACTTCTTTCCATGTTCCGCCTTGTGCTGTGTCGGCTAGTTTGTCAGTTTTTCTTCTCAGTTTATCAAGTGCTTTTCTTATTTCATCCTGCCACGTTTCCCAAGCCTCCTCTGCTTCTTGTCGTTAACGGTCTTGCTTCGAGTTATCCTTTCCTCTCTCACTCACTTACCGTTTACCTAACCAGTTCGGTTGATTTACTTCTGTTATAGAGTCCATGGGTTCTGTTCTTAATTTTTGTGATAATGTGTCATTTCGTCCATGAGCGTTTCGTTGCATATTTTTTAAAGAATCTCATTTCATTTGCTCCTTTTTTTAGTGATTGTCCATGACTCTGACCCATATGTAACCCACGTGTCTTTGTTACCTAGGAACGTTATTTATACTGTTGAATCCTTCCTCCGTTCATTGATATCACCGAGTACTGAGTTGAAGCATATACCGTTAATATCAATCAACATAGTTTAATCTCTTCCTCTTTTCTTAAACTTGCCTTCAGTTCTATTATGTGTTGTCTTGTTTGTGTTAATGATCACCGTTTTTATCTTCTTTTCTTTAATTTTTTTTTATATTATGTTTTAAAAAGTTTCGTCAATGAAAGACGTATTGACGGGTTAATCTGTATCCCTTTCTTAGTGTCCACTACATACAATGTCATAGCCTCCTGAGTTTTCTAAGGGATACACATTTTCTTCAGTAATGTACGTAATACATTTCTCGTAGGCCCTATATTGAACTTTCTGGGGTTTTAACAAAATCGGGCAAAAGAGTATTTTTAGATTTTATACGGATAATTTTACGCCGACGTTTGATTTCTGGAAAGTTTTTTTTTCTCGTTGTCGTTATTAGTGGGTGTGTTTTCATGTAGAAATTAACTGGTGGAAGAGCGTTATTTTTGTACTAAAGAACGTCTGCGCACCTAACAAGAGTTGCGTGTCGGCAGAGATTGCGGTTGTCTTATAAATTATACATTAATAAAAACACGGCACAATGAATATTAAACGAATGAAAAAAGAAAGAAAGAAAAAGCTCTGGTAATTAGTTGTGTGTGTGTGTGTGTGTGTGTGTGTGTGTGTGTGTGTGTGTGTGTGTGTGTGTGTGTGTGTGTGTGTGTGTGTGTGTGTGTGTGTGTGTGTGTGTGTGTGATGCGGATACCGTTAGGAGACATACAGCGTGGTGCTGCTGTGTTTGTGTGCTGCCAGCGAACACGTGTGCATGTGTGCGTATATGGATATGTTAACGTGTACGCTTATTTGTAGTGCTGACCTTGACGGGATTCTGAAATCTATGGAATTCCGAAAGCAAAGCCAACGTCCTTGCGAAGAGAGTTCGTAATTGCCGAGGAAAAAAGCTGTCAGACAACTTCGCCTTCCTCATTGTGCTGCTTGAGATGGCCTGTCTTGTTTCCCCCACGTAGTCCATTACCTACACTATTGTCTGTATCGTTGTTGAATACAATGTGCTGTTTTTGAGCAACGAGTATGCTTGTTCCGTTTGCTCACGACTGACACAAACGTGTGCGGATATGTACTGTATACATTTCCGTGGTAAGCCACGTAGCCTACATATTCGTTAACATTAAAGTGCCATTCAATGTTCGTATTCTATTTATTGAAGTGGCTGAGAGTAAGGATAATAAGATTCGCGTAAGCCGTACGATACCAAAACGCTCGTTGCGGCATTTGAACACAGAAATCAGAAATTGCAGCAAGTAAATTAAAAAAAAAAATAGACAGATAGGAGTTGAAAAAAAAAGAAATAAAAATTAATACAGTGCAAACATTTAACAGGAAATATGACTCAGGTCCCAATCGATGCTTCTATTTTACAGTTCCAGTTTGTACGGTTAACACGAAAGTTTTAACTACAAAATATCAGTTAACACGATACAACGAAAATGACAACGAAAAATGGTTTGTTGAAAATCTTTTTTTTTTTGCGGGGTGTTCAAGAGGTGCAGAACAAATAAATCCATACATGCATGGCCGAAAACAATGCGATTTAAAAACTGTGAAAATGATGTGAGTGTCGAAGAACTTGACACGGGAAATGCCAGTGAAAGTTTAGTGGGTTCTTTGCGCAACCGATATGCTTTGTTGCTGAACCGTGTTCGTCGATATTTAGAAGCCAACTCGGAAGTTGAAATGTTTGACCACATTGATAAATTAGAACAGTTTGGTGAAAATAAAGTAGTGCAGAATTGTGTGCAAAAGAAAATAACGCACTATTTTAAAACAAATGAACTATAGGAACTTAAAAAGACAAGGAAACCTAAATCATAAAACTAAGTTAAGAACAGCTGCTGTGCGTGTATACTAAATTTTGAAAAAAAACTAATCCAGTAGGATAGATAAAACGTTTACATGGAAGTACCTTATGAATATTCTAATAATAATAATGGCTCCCATGTGTACCGCCGAAGCAGCTTAGGAGTCAGGGAGGGTAGGGTGCCTTATGCGGGCCGTACGGCATACAAGGAAGGCAGTGTGGCCAGCACTACGCTTCAACCGCCCATTATTATCCCCAGAATGTTATCCCAGGTACTCATTTTCAACAGGCTGAGTCGACCTAGGGGCTGAAAAACGCACCTTCATTTTATGGTGCGGGCCCGGAAATCGAACCCAGGACCTCTAGACCAGTAGCCAGGTGCCATACCCACTGGTCTACTGAGCAGCCATGAATATTCTTTCTTGCTTTATTTTACTACACTATGGAGTAAGTAATCTATTCGGTATTTGTTCATTTATCTCATTTTGTTTCACTTTTTATCCGTTTAAGACTAAATTCTGTTAATACGACAAAACAGCGGGTCCCCGTCGTTAAACGTTTTCCGCTGTAGGCTCATAGTGAAAATCTTAACAAACAAAAATGAAAATGTGCAATCAGTACTGACTGTAAACGTATGTTTCTTATTTCTTTAACCGTAACAATAAAATTTGCCTAGACAAGTAAACTAATGAACTAAGCTGAGAGAACATCAGTCGTCGCCACACAGCTGTTCAGTTGTGGAAACTGCAGTTTTGATCAGGTGGAAGAGAGAAGTCAAAGACTGCGATAGTTCGAGCAGTACTGACGGGGACTCTTTTAACTGTTACGTGCCTTCGTTGACATTTTTGATAGATATTATTTTATTGGCCCCTAATATATGGGTGTTGAATTCAGTGGCGTAAGTTGTTCAGAAACTTCATGACGATCCAACGGTTTTCGACAAGTAATAATAAGATCAGGCGGCTCAGTAGACCAGTGGGTATGGCACATGGCTACTAACCTAGAGGTCCCGGGTTCGATTCCCGTGCCCGCACCATAAAATCAATGTGCGTTTTTCACCCCCCAGGTCGACTCAGCCTGTTGAAAATGAGTACTTGGGATAACATCCTGGGGATAATATCACCCTGGCTGAAGCGTAGTGCTGGCCACACTGCCTTCCTTCTATGCCGTACGGCTCACATTAGGCAGCCTACCCTGCCTACTCCTAAGCTACTTCGGTGGTATACATGGGAGCCATTATTATTAATAATAAGATCACGTAATCACGTACCCTGTAGTTCAGTCGCTAAATGTTTACTTTTAATCTCACACTCGTACTAAACTAAAAAAATGTACATGATTTTAAACTATCGTATTTTAAACAACATGAGAAAACTTCATAAGAAAATAAAACTGCATGGACCATCCGTACCGAAAATAAAAGTAATGAAATCACATTTGTAAAATAATTTTCGCACCCCGAGAAATTTGTAGAAAAGTGTGGAACTTAATTTGTAGAGCATACAGTGTTACACAAAACGTTTGAGAGGAATTTCCCAGACGCAACCGTAGGCTTGAACCGTATGTTAGTGTGGCCGGTCCTACCCGCTAGCTTTCAGGATGTTCCCAAGTACCTATTTCCATAGGCCAAGTCGACTTGGGGACTAAAAGATGCACCTTGATTTTATCGTACACTAAAAAAATTTAACCGAGGACGTTTAGGTTAGTAACCGGTTGCCATATCCACTGGTGTACCCAGCCCACGGGTCTAGGAATTAAGTAGCATCTATAATCATGATTGTATTCAAATGAAATGCGTCTTGTAATTTTCTGGAGAAAGATTTAAGCGTTTATTATTGGTATTGCTTATTCAATAAAACTACATCGCAGGGAACCGGCAAGTGCCCACAGTAATTAATACGGGGATCGTACCTTGAATTTTACACTGTAGGCCTGCTTGAATTTTGTACTTTCTTTTATGCTTAGTGGGCATTATTTGTAGTGGCTCGTGTGTTCTGTAGTTCCAGGTACGAACAGCGTTACAAGAAAACGACGTTGTAGACCAGTGATTTCCAATTGGCGGACCTCGATTTTATCTTGCTAAAACCAATTTAATAAGTACTCTATTTACGTTACTAAGTAAATGAATAATAAAGTGTTGTTTTAACTGAGAATGCTCTTGCAGGGAAAACCTGTCAAAAATTGTCTCTGATGCATTAATAAACATACAGTAGATTTCACTTATATTTGTGTAGTGGAATGTGTGTTTTCTCTAGTCCTCTTTATTTTCATCATATTACCAGATTCAGTCTACTGCCATCTCTGGGCTAAACAAAACAGACGCTCTTTTCCGTGTGCTGTTCCTCGATTCGTAATCAGTAGCATCTGTTGTTCAAAGTTATCTTTAAATTTGGTGACCAGTTTAAAGGGACCGGTCGTTTACCATTCTTGTAATTATCGAAGTCAGTGTTTCTTTCCTACATTACTCTTTATCGTACATTTTTCATTTATTTTACAAGTTTATAATTCTTCGTGTTAATTGGCACGAAAGACTCGCGTAGCGGTTCCATTGCGGTTGTTTTGTATCTCAGTCCGAAGCATGAGTAATGAGTCATTTAGGCGTATCTGTAAGTCACATTAAACCACACACTCTAGGGGTAGCTTCTTTTCTACACTGGCCTCTTTCATTCTCCACATGTCATTCAGTCACGTGTGGCTTTGTTCCTTGTAAAAAAGATAGGCTGAGGTTCGTCATAAACTTCATACAATTTTTGTTTTGTTTTTTCTGCGCATCATTGCCTCGTGTTGATCTTGAATTGTCCACATAACTTTCCTATTGATTCTGTTCATCGTATCTGTTGCCGACTGGTTACTGACACCTTTAAATTAACACTTATTGTGTATCCAGTATCTATCCGTTAGTTTCTAGAAAATCCATCAGCTGACGTCTGTCTGAATTGCTTATCGTATCCCATTTTTAACCGGTCGTCTGTGTAACTGATCGTTGAAGTTGTCTCGATGACCTTTGTCAACGAGTTATCAACACACGTCTTCGTGGAACTGATTTCAGTTGGATACGGTTAGTTTCTATCGAAGGCGAAATATTTCCGATGGTCTGTGTAATTTCCGTATTGAATTTAAAGTTTACCGATTGAAACGTGGATAAAATTCAAGTTATCGTATCGGTAAGCAGACATTTTAAACAAGAGGAGAAACGGTAAGGGAGTGCTAGGAGAGTATCCTGTTCTAAAAAGCCCTTAGGAAGTTGTAACGAGCAAAAATTTTAAAAATTTTAAATTTTCTCCTCGACGGAGTGCGTTCACACGATGTTGTGTCAACGACTTCAAGTCGACGCAATAAATAAAACGTAATGTGAAGATGTCAGAGCAGCGTCGCTAACAAGACAATAGGAAGACGTTAAGTTCTACTCAACTATAGAAATTGGAGGTACGAGATGACAGGGGAAGTTTAGCTAAGAATTATTACCCGCAACAGCCGAGACAAAGCAGGCGAGGACACTTACACGTGTACTGGGAATTAAGGCATACGTTCAGTCAGGTTACGTCAGAATACGAGGTACTGCAAAAAGGGGAAACAAGATGTTTACAAAGGAGCGTACGTACAGCACTTTCAGAAACAATGAGTGAAGCGGAGAATGGACAGGACTCCAATCATGCTACACAGCTGGAGATAACGTCTAAGTGTCAGACGCAATTTACGAGTAGAAAGTTAGGGTGACTTCACCAGCTAACAGATGTCCAGAATTATTAATAGTTACAAAAAAGGGGTGTAAGAGAGAACAATACTTCGGAAGGACCCGAGAACAGATGAAGGCAACTTAGAAAAACACTGCGTATACCTCACACAAAAGAGTGATCGACAGGCGTATAATAGCTAGAGATTCTACGAAATAGGTCAACGTTCGACAGAACAAAATCTGGGGGATGTCTGGCAACCTATCAGAAGACAAGACCTGCGAAGAACACTGGTGGAGAGGACAGTTTCCATAGTAACCAAAAGCAAAAGACGTATCAGAAGAAAGAGAACGAAGAGTCCTAACGTAGTGGGATAAAGGATTCCGAGAAAACTAAAAAACTGACCTATCACGAGTAAGAAAAGGCGTGGACAGCGCGGAAGACAAAATTTGAGTAGGGACGAATTGATAAAACTATATGTCTAACACAGGGACGGGGGAGTATACTTTAATTTTTCAAGCCAGTCTGTTCTAATTTTCGGAGAGTATATCTCAAGTTTCGGAAGTTAGTATATCAAAATCGTAAATTAACAGACTTAGTGAAATCGTCATGTCATAATAGTCGGACTTAGTGATCTTCTAATAGTGAATTTCAAAGTGCGATTTAACGGACTCATGTAGTAATCATTTAAAGTGAACAATACAATCTCGACACGTACAAATATCATTACTTGTGTATTGTACAAAATAGACGAACTTAAAATTAGTCAGTGCTACTAAATCACATTAAACATTATAGAACATGAAACATTTGAACGAACTAATCTAATCACACATACATTGATAGAAGGTGAAATAAGTGGCGAACAGACTTAAACATTAATGTTAAAATGAACATACAACACTCATTTTAAATGAATTATTCAAACGAACACTAAATCCATTACTTATTTACACAACTCTACTTCGACGCGAGTGATCGTGGGTGTATACAAGTGTTGTGCTATCAACGGCAGTCAACGAGATGTGTCTTTCTCTCATCATCACCGCAAGGACCGGACATCACTGGACACTAAACGGATATTCCATAAAACTCAAGTAACCATTATTAATTTATTACTTTAAGTTGCTGCTACTGACCTGATTCTTTCAAAGAATTCCTACCCTGGGAAGTTATAAATAAACGTAATGAATATTATTAGAGTTAAAAGAATAAATAACGAATATGTTAACGAAAAACTATCTGGGATTAATGAACGCATCAATAATTAGTATTTGAATTGTTATATTATGATTTATGTATGTATGTCTTCTTTATTTCAGCGAATATTTAAACTAGAACTTGTTGATTGGAAATATGTATGTATTTACAGGTGCAACTACATTTTATATGTATGATTATAATTTACTATGAATGAATAATAAATTAGTTATTTAAGTTGATTCTACACATGCGTTTATTATTACAGATAACCCAGGTGTTAACTTAATCTTTAAAGAACACAAAGTAATTTTCTAAGAGTTTCTTTTGCTCAGTGATGTAAATTGAATTTACAATATTAATTATTAACTGATATCATTTGTTGAGCTATAAATAATTAGAGTAATTATTCAGTTTATACAAAATAATTAATGGCCACAAATGTAAATTACATTTACATTTATTCACTATATTAATTTCGTTCCAACACGGGACATAGATAATTAGAGTAATAAACATATGATTAATTTATTAATCATAAAGTAATTAATTTATGCAAGTAATTTGCATATTATTCATTATAAAGTGGACAGATCGATTGCGAAAACGGATAATTAAGTCTTCCATATACGAATCTAGGAAAGAAGGGAAGTTTACATCTGTGGCCTAACAGAGCGTGACCGAGTTAAATAAAAACAAAATTTCTGGTTTTATAAGAAAGTATATTGAAATATCTCCTTATTGCATTGTCTTCAATTGATATAGCAAACAGTAATATTATATGCAAGAAATTAATTTGAAATTACATCAATTAATCGATTTTCGCTTTACTATAGTATATAAAGGATGACTAATAATAATAATATCAGCAATATTAGTTTCTTTCTTTCTTTCCATAAAGGGAAGTGTAATTAGTAATAAATTCCGCTACATGCAGTTTGCAGCGGGCGCTGTTGCCAGAGAGACAAAATTTAATTGGACACTGTTCACCCATAAGACATTCCTTATTACTAAACGGTTTGCCAGTGAATTGTGTTCAGAAGGCAGCAGTTCGTTTTTATCTGTAGCTCACGGCATGTACAACACGCTACAACTAAAGTTTTCTATTTTGTACGTAATTAATTAGAAATTCTTATGGCGGTACAGTTTATCGTGTCTAATGTAGACGATAAAACGAATTACCTTGATGTCAGAAATTGCGTTTAATTAGTTTACTACCAGCGTTGTACGAACAGTGAGAAATTTGTATTATTTAGATGGCCACGCTTGTAGTTTGTCAGTGCCACGACTGCTGGAAGGAGGACGAGAAAGAGGCACGTTGATTAAAACGTTTCTCTCCGTCGGGTTTATATATCGTCCGTCTTAACGGACCTAAGTGGCTGAGAAGCAACGGATCTCTTAACTGATCCTAACCGTTTGAGTGAAAAACTACAGTACGTTGTCTGTTCCGTTGAAAATTATATTCCTTGAATGAGTTTTCGGATTCGAACTTTAAAAATTTCGAATTAACAAACACAGTCCATGGTGGTTAGAATTAAAACTTTTTCTTTTTTTTAACATTTTTTTTACGTAAACACATTTTTCTGAAAATATTATTTTCCCTACACACGATCCTGTCCGTTAAAAACAATTTGATATGTAACAGTTTTTAGGACGTCTTATTTGAATTAATTCAAAGTTTAACCCAACATTTTATTAACATTCCGATTTTAACTGTGTTTTAAGAAAGCCATAAAAGTATAATCTTTTTCCCGATAAAGGGAGCAGAATGAAAATTTCTTATGTTAACTCGTTCAAGAGCGTCAATAATACCTTGTGAAATTTTGATATTTCTGAAACAGTGGTTTCTAAAAAGGAAAAAAAACCATGGGTACTGAAAACCGGTGGCAACTTCCCTTTTCACGCACCGTATATATAGGCTCGCAGACAAAATATACTGCTGAATTACTCCCCCACCCCACCCCCGCCATCAGTAGGAACCAGCTTTGGATTGCCTAACCGTAAGGCGAACCTACAACAGTTTTGCAGTCAACGAATACTGAGCGTTGAGCGCTACAGCTGCGCTAACCTGCCGGTTGTTTACTAAAGAAGCTTCTTTAAAATACGTTTCATTTGTTCTTTATTTACTGACTAACCTAACACCTCTTCCAGGTTCGATTAAGGTTTGTACAGGGCGACTGTCAATGAAAAAAAAACTTTGGAAAGACAAGCGTGTAATACCCGGGGCTATGCACGTTCTTATCTGTCAGCGGTGTATTCTTTAAACGCGTGTAAAGTACCCCTTCGTTCTTCTGACGCTCGTGTGTGGGAGAGACGTTTCAGCTAAGCAGGAAATTGTGATTGTAAAGTACACTTGGTGAGTTCGTGTCGTAACTAAAACGTTAACGATATCATTAATATGCGACGTACGTAGTGCGAACTAGTTTTGTAAATATGTTGACCTTGTGTGCACCTCGCCACGAACAGCCATCATGGCGTTATCAATCATCATATTCCATGTCGTAGTTAATAAATTTGTCGTTAATTAGCGACTTACGCATAAAAACTGTACAGATGTTTCTATTTTTTTATCTTTATCGTTTCATTTGACAGTACAACAAAATGATACATTGAAAAAATGCTGCATACACGCGCCGGTTAATAAAGTTCATGACGATAAAAATATATCGGGTACTAGTCTGTCAACTTTATTGTGAATAGTACTCTTATATTAAATTGATATCGACTTTCCGTTTTGACTATAAACAAATTGCAGAATATTATAAACTTGTCTTGTTTGTCTGCCAATTGGAACACTTGTTATAAAGATATCGTGGTTATTTTTTAATACTGTGGTTATCGTTTGATGATATTGCTAGCGAAGAGCTAATTATCTGATTGTGAGCTCGTGCGAATGTCGGAACTGGTTTAGTAATTAATAAATGGAGTTTAATGCATTAAAAATATCCCTCAAGTTTCTATGGGCGCATACAACTAGAAAAGTGACTCGTAGTTAATATAAGAGATTGTAAATTTCTGATACTTGGAGCTGTTAAAAGTGAAGCTTTATCTCTCGCCGCGTAATTGCGACCGGTGTGAAAGTAACAAAAGTGGTTTTGTAAACAGATTCTTAATATTTTTGTAATTTCTTTATAATTAATTGTGGAAATTATTGATCGTGTTTGTGAGCCAACGCATGTTTACGCAAACCTTTACGTAAAAGGTTTTCGCTTATCACGCTTCTTCGCCGTTAAATAGGCACGTGGAGAGAACAGCTCGTCCCACATTATCTGAATCATTTTTCATGAAAACCTTCAACAGTGTTACAGTTCATAAGAGCTGGAATAATGTAGTGTTTGTTGTTTGAGTGAAATTTTTTCGTTAATAACGTGAGTCTTCGTTTAAATATTTAATAAAAGTTGTTTTTTGTTTACGTCCTATTACCAAATGTTTTTTAACAACTAATCGTCGTGACTCACGTTTTTCTCTTTGTAAATGTTGAAAGAAATTTGTTTACTCAAACTGCCCCTACGTGGTATAGACTCCGTTAAGAAAGCCCATTCTTATCGGTTTCAGTACAGCTGCACCGTTAAGTCATAGTTCAATAAAATATGCAATATATTATTCCATTATCTAAATAAAGTTACATAAGCAAAAGAAAAACTGATTTAATTAATAATATGCGTGCATTGGTTTTTTTTGCAGAAAGTCGACCCTGAGTTGATATTCACGAAACAGGAGAGGATCGGAAAAGGGTCATTCGGAGAAGTATTCAAGGGGATTGATAATCGCAGTCAGCAAGTTGTGGCCATAAAAATCATCGATTTAGAAGAAGCCGAAGATGAAATCGAAGACATACAGCAGGAAATCATGGTGTTGTCTCAGTGCGACAGCCCGTTTGTCACCAAGTATTTCGGCTCGTATCTCAAGGTAAGATCGTGATAATCTTCTCAGCTTTTTTGACATTTTATAGAACAAAGATATGCATTTCTTGTATATAATGGCCGTGTATGTGTTTATATGGTATTTTAAAAAGTTTATGTATAGAACTCGTCGTGTTCTGTAATCGTGTGCTGTAATAATATTTTTCTTTTAATCGTATGGAGTGTTTCAGTCAGCCTGTGGAAGCGGTATATTTCTGATAAAGTTCTTTAATCTCTTGTTGGTGCGTAACTTTACTTCCTTCCCGCAGCTGGAGAACCAAAAAAGATATGATATATTCCTTTGGAAAAGTGATCTCCATGATGCTGTTAAAGTTTGCAATTAGACTGTTCATTTACTGTCGACCAGTGTGTGAATAGTGCGGAACAATGCTATTCCGATTTGGAAAACAGTAAGTCGCTGTGTGTAGTGTATAATTGCGGTTTGACATGTTGACAGTTATGGTTATTCCAAGGGAGAGGCAGTGGGCTGTGTTAGCCGGTGCCCGAAGGGGCGTAGCACCCCACTACAATGCAGTCTTTTCTTATAAAATGTTCAAAACTACCGGTCTTTTCTTATATACCGGTATTAGTATCCCCACCGACTACGTGCCCCCCCCCCCTTTAGATTACAAGCCCTAGAACTACCACTGGTTTGTCGAAACTTGAAAATCCTACTACAGATCGGATGCTGGAATATGAATTCGACAATAAACAGTACCCGAAGATAAATGTACGTATATAAGAAACCCAGTCGTATATAAGCAAATAATCTTTACTTCTGCAGCGACCTCGTCCTTCCCTTACCTGAGGACCATTAGTACGTCTGAACCACTTCCCCCTATCAGAGTCAAACACCCTCGGGCGATTCTAGATGACCCCCCCCCCGTAAGTCAACCTCGTTGCTATCTGAATAGCCCCCAGTATCTTCCTTTCCTCTTTGTTACGTTCGCTCCTCAGGGTCATCCTTCCCCAAGTATGTTAGCCCACTGCTTGGTGTAGTTACTGTTTGCCACCGGCACGGAGGTTCCCTGCCTCGCGGGGAACGACCGACGCCTCAAGGCGTCTGCCTACTGGGTCTGACGCGGGCGGCACCTGCCGTCCGCTTCGGCCCAAGAGGCAGTGCTACCATGCAACCTGACACCATGGAAGCCATGGGTCCAAAGACGCCCAGCAAATAAGGAAATACGTAATTTGTTAATAAAAGTTTACACATGGCTATGTATTGAAAGATATTCATTTCCATGAACATAAAAGCAGTTGATCTATTTACTTTGCATTTTATAGTTTTTAAAAATACAAGGATTTCAATATAAGAAGAATTTTGACGATTCTTATAAAACAGCTTTGTGTTAAGTCTTATCGTAACGAAGAAAACAGTGAATATGAATGCCTTCAATGCAAAGTGTATTGTTAACACTCGGACAGGAAGTGAAGCAGCTACCAGAATAAAACTCAAAGAGGCAGTTGCGTACAACAGGATTTCTGTAAGGAAGCTGTGTCAACAATTACATGAATGTGTGATGTAATACAGAGGTAGAAAAGTAAGAGCCGAATAAAAGATGGACCGTACTGCCAAGGAAAGCAAGTAACTGAAACAATATTATCGTCTGGATAGTAATGATCGGCGCGTTAGCTAAAATAATTACACATGAAACGGATATCTGGCTGCGCAGGGTGTAAAGATCTTGTTGCGCATGCGTAGCTGTGACGCGTTGTTTTCGGAGCACAGTCATTTTGTGTTCAGAACAGCTTCATGGTTGGTACGCGCGTGCATTGCTGAAAACATCGACTGTTTGTAAAAAATTCTGTTTTGTTTACCTTTATATCATATAGTTGAAAATAAATGAAGGTAGTGGTTCTTTTTCAAAAGCGTCCGTTGAAAGAAAAGTAATCATAGCCAGTCAGAAAATGAATAATGTTTATAACTTTACGAAATCCGAAACTACAGATATTTCAGAAAACTGGTTACGAAAGCGGGTTCTTTAGGCATGTGGTGAATTTAAAAAATGTTAAGGAAGCTTCAGCATCTACAGGAGAGTCAAGAACGTTTAGTACACCTTACAAAAAACGCCCCAGGAATAACACAAAAACTGAGTTTCCATAATTTTGGCAAATGTGTGGTTCGCCGCGTTATATACAGCAGTTTCATGAAACACTTGGGGAGAGACCAACACCAAAAAGGCATACAGAGAGTTTTGAATGACTGAATCACTTATAATGATAGTTTGTCTACTCTAAGACAAGTTATTCGTAAACTGGATTTCGGTAGAAGCGTGCACAAAATAATCGGAAGGTTCTGATTCTGAAATCCTATATTAGAAGTTTAAGAGTTCAGTACATAAGGGGATTTAGGCAATACCGAAAGGAACTGCGGCCCATAGTCTACATATATGAAATCTATTTCCGTAGTACAACATCTGTCCCGAAAACCTGGACGCAGTGTTCCGACAGAGGTATTTATATCGGATCGAATAGTATATGTCGGATAGAACTTTGCTTTTTCCATTTTAAAAGTGCTTCTTGTTTGTCTGCTTGTGTTTTCCTGTTGAAGGAAGAGGACTTTTATTGATCGGTCGTCTGAGGGTAGGAGTGCGTGTTTGTCACGCGTCAGTGTGTACATTGTTTGCACAGATGTACAGTGGAAGGGCCAGACTAGTACCGTGTACATAGCTTCATATCACAATCGCTTGGTTGTATGTCCCTTCTGCTTACAATTGGTTGTTCCGTGCTGTTAAAAATTGATGCAACAAATAATTATGGTAACGCAGTCGCAACTTCGGTAAATGCGATAAAGTTTTCGAAAATTTACACGATTTGAAGACGATGTTTTGAGGGTTTCTTAAAATTTTCGAAGGTTTTGGATCCTTTTGATACTAAAAAATCGGTATGGAGAAGCATACATGACTTACATGTTCTAATTAATTATAAAATTATTTTTAATATGTACACTCTGAACGAAACTAAATATATCAGCATGCTTTTGGTGAAAACACTGAGAAAGATAATCAAAATACGAATTGTACGTATTTGTTAATATTTTAAAAATAAAGAATTAATTTGATTAAATTATCTTTTATTTAAACACGCGAAAGAAAGCGAATACCGCCCAGCGTTTGTAATCTGTGAATTTCTGAATACGAAAAATTATTTTGTTTACGTATCCGTGTTTACAATATTTTGTTTACATGCAACGATATCAATTGTTAATATTTTATTGAAATTTTTTTAAGTTTTCGGTCAAATAAATTTATAACATCAATACAAAAAATTACCCCCTCCCCCCTTCAACTACCCATTCCATTTATAGATATTTCTATTTACCATTTCATCTACCTTTCTATAGTGGATTATTATGACCTTCAGCACACTTTATTCATCAAAATTAAGTACTTTACTCTTGTTAAAACGTAAAACGTTGCAGGTAAACTACCCCTTCCCCTTAACCGATTTTCACCATAATCAATAGGTCTTGAATCCTCTTCAACTCGGGCAAAAAATTATTTGATTCTGTTTGTTTTTCCGGCAGTTATCGTTTGCCACAGAAAAAATTCTGCGCGCACACACACACACACACACACACACTTTTCGAAAATGACTTTTCTTCATGTTTTGAGTGTAGTACAGTCAGAATCTGCCCTTATCTCGAACACGATTTTTTTCGCGATCACCATATTTCCATTTCCTTACGAAACATGGAAGTAAAAAGAAACTAACTAAAACTTTTAATATTATAGCTTTGCTGTTTTAAATGATAATATTAGCTCGTTCGTACAAATAAACATGTTAGGCCTAATTAAAACAAGAAGGGCTCTTTTTTAAGTACAAATGAAATATTTAGTGTTGAAATGTTTAGTGTTGTTGCAAGAGAGTAGTCTGTTTTTATGATTTTTAAGTACTTCTTTTTGTTTTATTATTGCAAGGAGGTTGCAAATTAAATATGAGGAAATCAGATCGAGATTTTTTTATTACGTAAGAATTCGTTATTCAACAAACCAAAGTCGTCAGTCTGATTGTTTTATGCTATATAGGTGCTATGAATCGCTACTTAATGTTTTTATAAGACGATAAGATGAAAGCAATGAGGAACACTATAACAGACCATTCCGAAGGAGAAATCTGGGACATCGAGGACAAGGTGGCTGGACATCGTAGCTTACCTAAAAAGTACATGAGAAGATGAAAAAGACAACGAGTACTTACAAAACGCGTTTTTATATACACACATAAAAGAGGGCTTTAAGGTTAAACATTTAAATATTTTCACTCGTAGGACTTTCGTGATCGGAACTTGAATAACAACACTTTCTCGGTTGACAGTCACTTGCCTCGCGGAGAGCGACCGATGCTTCAAGGCGTCTGCTTGCTGTGTCCAAAACGGGCTGCATCTGCTGACCGAATGCAGTGCTACAAAAGCATTAAAAACTGATTCTTCAAGTTTAAAAGGAATAAATTCCAAATGTTTAGTACCAAGCCACGTGTTGTTCAATCAAATATATTGCAACTTACCGTCTGCTGATGGGACAAGTGTCCCGAAACATGTCAACTTTGTGAAGACGTTGTTTCTAAAAGCCGCAGACGGTAAGTTGCAATATATTTGATTCTTCAAAATTCCAGCGCCATATAGCGAATAATCGCGTTGGCACGGCCCATTTTTGGTAGGTGCCTTTTTAGACAGACCAGTACTGTTTTCATCTGGCAGTCACCGGGCACGTCCGAGACGCTTGTAATCAAGCCACGGGCGCAAAGACTCCCCGCTACCTGAAGCAATGCAAAGCCAAAGTCAGTGGCAAGACACGGGACACTGCACATCTGCGAGACGCGCAACCCCCAGTCGGAACTGTTGTTCATTCTCAGCTTTACCACTGAGGTTACCACATCTCAGAAGGGGCGAAACGTTTGTTGTTTATAACGATACTAATAAAACATGGTTGTCGACCGAAAAAGTGTTTTATTAAAGATTTATGAGTAACTTGTTTGAGATGGATGAGTTATTCGACGTTGCACTTACTGACGCCTACAGTTTGGGTATAGAGAAGAGTAGATGTATAGACAGACTGTCAACATAACGAAATTATTGAAAGCTTACATTTGAAAAGGTAATATAATACAGTTTCCACGAAGACACTTTTATACATTTTGTGTTACAACAAAAACGAATATTCTCGGGCGTTGTGCGTTTCAAAAGCGCTGTACCTATTCAATAATTGTGCACCGATTGCTGTGTGAATTTCATCACAGCTCTGCATGCCGTGAAAACCTGCCAAGAACAACGCGCGAATAATAAAACGAGAAACTTAGCGGCGAAAGTAAGTAGAATAGTTGGCTTGTTTACAGTACAAACCACACGTTTGTTTTGAAGACGGCAGTTGGTTAATTAAACCGAGTCGTTTCGTAATCCATAAATACAGTTACGCCTATTAATCATGCTAGTGCCAGTGTGCATTGATTTAATACATAATTTTTGATTTTGAAATTTATTTTATTTTTATTTTTGACTTTACACTTACGTAGACTTTTTTTTTTTTTTTTTTTTTTTTTTTGTATCGGCCATCTAAAGACCGCATGCCAATTTCAATTCTTTATTCTTTGTTCTTTCTTTTTCTCCAATATTCTTTCATCTTTTCACCGAGTCTCTTATTCAGTCCACTTTGAACCTGCGTTTTTCCCTCTCCCACCCTGGACACCTTCCATTTTTAACACTTTTGCCCGAAAAACGTCTCTTTCAATTGGGTATTCTGCGTTTATATTATTTTTTTCTAAATCCTTTTGGACTTTTTCAATCTAACTTGATGTTGACTTCTTCCCCACAGATATTTGAAGATCTGCTTTGTTAACCTATTGTCGTCCATCCTATGTCCAAAAAATAATAGCCTTCTTTTTCTAATTGTTTCTGTTATATTTTCTATACTTTGATATATTTCATCATTACTTCTTAATTTCCAACCTTCTGAAGTTTTTCGTGGGCCTAATATCTTCCTAATAATTCGTCTAGTTCCAATATTTCTAGTTTGTGTAAATTATAATTCAATGCTAGACATTCACTTGCATATAGGGATTCTGGCTTCACTACTGTACTGTAATACCTTATTTTCGCATTTTTAGATACGCACTTTTTATTATAAATATCTTCAGTTATACCATATGCTCTTTCCATCTTATGAATCCTTTCTTCTATAGCAGATTTTTCTACACAATTCTCTTGAATTATTACCCCTAGAATTTTTTTAATTTATTAATTTGTTTAATCCAAAGCCTTCTACCATAACGCGTAAGGCAATAGTAAAAATTTCACGAAAAGTCATTAACATAGGCCTAACTAAGATTACAAACATTAAGTACTACAGTCATACAAAACATAAAATTATGCTCCCAGGAGTATAAAATAAATCATAATGTATTATGACATTCGAAAGTTCTTACACCACATTACGAATAGACCCGTATTGCAGTATTGAACTTCATTTCAAACTTTCCGTGAAGGAGCAAAGCGAGTTCTCGGTTTTAACTTGACCGTTTGGATTGTCTGTCCTGCGTATTTGGGATGTGTCACAATAAATTTTGAATGCGTGAACCGATTTTCGTAAAATCTTGGCATTCCAGTCCATACTTTTAACCTGCAGAGATTGTTTTAACATACTTTTAACACTTAACTTACTTTTAACATATCTATTGTTTTAGAGACTGATCACCCCAAACGGAGAACAGGTGAGAGGGTAAAAATTGTGGAAAAATCGATGTGGGGTGTAAAATGAAATTTTGACCAAAATCCGAATACAGTGCTTTAAAACATTTTTGGACTCCAGGGCCCAAAAAGAGGGTTAAAATTTTGACAAAATGCATGAGGGGTATCAGATTGTATGGAATTTCAACCAAAATCTGAATATAGTATTCAGTTTTGCAAATTTCAAAATTTTTAGGACACCGGGGCCCAAAAAGTGGATTAAAATTTTGACCCGACCCGACGTGTCGTGGCCATTCTGTGCTGTCGGTGTAGCCGTTTTTTAATCATATGCATTAACATGTCAAAAACCTACTTACACTTTTGCGAGAGAAAACTTAATTACGGTTGATAACAGCTGCTCTGATGCCGAAGGGTAATGGTTTAACTGAGGGAGCTATATCATTCTCTTAAAGAAGGCAGTTATAATAATTTGTTTAGTGAGGTATCAGTGAACCACCATATTTCTGGAAGGTGTTCAGCAGGCTACGTGGATTTCAACCATGTTAATAAAATTAGTTCTGGATTTACATTCAAATAAACACATTGGAGTTTCTTATTCATAAATTAATGAAAAGGATGTAATGTGTTTTTAGTAACTGCTTTCATGATTTACTTGAATGAGGACAAGACTGCATACAAATTAGGCAATTTTTGAGATAGTGTGATAGTTTTTATACGCAAACACAATGTGTAACTTCCAAGTAACTATTTCACGACTATGAAGATCCCAAGTTTGTTTAGGACCAGGTGTACTCTCAGTTCATTTGTGTAATAATTAAGTGGAGTAACTCCCAAAGTCAAGTTGCGGTTGCAAAGTCAAACATGCACAGAGTACAGGCTGACGAACGAGTGTTCCCACCCGTTTCTTCACAGGCGGGCAATTCCTCGTAGACGTATGCTCGTTAAGTAGGAGTGCGAAATTTGTCAAAGATCAACACGGGCAGTTTGTCAGTCCGCATTGGACCGTGACCGTAGGAGCGGACTTGTTGCGAAAATCACGTAATTGGCTTGCACACTTCACTTTTGATCAACTAGTGGTGTGAGTGGGAGCGTCTTATAATCTCCAACAACAGCTGCACTTATGCGACAGTACAGAAACTGTTGACATTAATATATTTTTGTTTTACAAGACGTTGACAGGTTGATTTGCATACATTCAGGTAAATGAGTGTAGCAGTGATGCTGTGTCCTCGCGTAGGTAGCCAGTGACCTGATAATCACCAGCGTCCTTCGCACCAGACTCCCGTGTTCGATTACAGTAGGCTAATATTTGATGTAGACAACATTACCATGGCTGGGCGCATCTGTATCTGGGAAGATATCGGATGGTACGCCCGCCGGACAACGACAAGCTTAACACATTTTTTATTTGGGCCATATTTCTCGGATGTGCTTATTTACCGATGTTGATTTTAGTGTTGGTACCTCTCTTCAAAGCGTCGTTCATATCTTGGCCACGTAATCGCGTCATTTTGATTTGCTACAGTGTTAAATCTAACGTGGACGAAGACGTGAAACAATTATCAGAAAGGTTAGGTCGGACTGTAACCATCTTAGAATTTGCCACACAACGGTTCGACCACTAAAAAATCTGTGGATGTCTTCAGGTGTAAGTTAAAGTAACGCATTAAGTACAAACTTAAGCCTACCCAAAATTCGTTTACAAGGCAGGGTGAACCGTTATAAGAGTAAACCATAATCACTTACAAAGTTAAACACAGCTGTAGAAAAATTATAAAAAAACACCGTTACTTACCCCTATAAGTTTTCTGGAAAGAACCGGGAAGCACAACCACACTACCGCAAGTTTACACAATAACAGTCAATGTGTAAACTTACGTCACTTGTAAATCTCTCCATCACTTAAATATTATCATTGTGCCTACCCACACTAGCATCATAGGTAACGTAGGCTAAACTTGACTTGTTCTGTATCACCTGTAGCGCTTTCTCCGCCAGAATTAAAAAGTTATAATAGATTCTCTTTTGCACACCTCCTTGGTCGTGCATACTCGCCAGTGTTTACAGTCTTAAACGCCTGTCTTGCCCTAGGGGTATGCTGAAATACGGACCGACTACAAGACCAGTCCGTCGCTTATCGTATTTAATAAGCCATCCGGACCGAGTGAACTCTTTTCTTTCCATGAATTACCACATTTTTTTAATAAACTGTTGTCTCCTTTCAGTATTTTTGTGCCTTTTTTTCTACTTTTCTTACCTTTAAATGGGATATAAAATGTTAGAATTTGTATTAGCTGTGTGTGCGTGTGTGTGTGTGTGTGTGTGTGCGCGCGCGCGGAGGCGATCCGAACGTGTACTGATAACGAGACAAAGCGACGGTAGGACGGTAGTTCGGTTAATTAGCACGGCGGTGTTGAAGTGCGAAGTGAGATAATATTTTTACAAGACAATAGTGGTGTGGGCGTTGGTATAGAAGTGAAGATAATGGAGAACTAGGGGTAGTGAAGAGGTTTTCAGACGAAGGATGTTCTTTTTAGCAAAAAGGAGATGTAAAGAATATACTGAGCCGGGAGAACACAATATGTAAGTAAGGAGAGTGAGAGGTGAAAGGAAGGAGAAAATGGGGAAGAGAAATTTTAGGGGTTGGGGGAGGTAGATTTATTTTACATCGCACCCGCAGTAATTTAATACGTACAGAAACGGTGCCAAGAAAAACTTTTCTAATATAAATTTACTAACGTTTTATTATTTTTTTCCACTAAAAATTTCTTGAAAATAGTTTTCAGTGCCAGTTGTAGCTTCCGCGTCGTGTTTCAAACTATTCTTAAATTAAACGGTTTGTCAAAGGCGGAAAATGAAAGTTGCATTAAATAGAAACTTGAATAAAAGTCGTTTGTATGTTTCAGATAATTTATGTGCAACATTTGTGAAGTACGTGTTGTTATTATTTTACTGCACCCTGCAAGCGTATAAATCACATTTTATGTGTAAAGTTAATCTAGGTGGAAGTGCTCCATTTGTGTGTACATAATATTTTACGCAGACAGTGGGCTGTCTAACGACCACTGTTTAACGAAATTCTGGTTGGAGGGAAAAGAAATTTGATTCTACAAGAAATTGGACATACAGTTAAGAAATCTTCACATGGTAGCCTAATATAAAACAAAAAACATTGCCGGCTTTAACGAGGGCAGAAATTCAAGCGGTAGACACGTTTAGACTACGTGATGCAAGTAAAGCAACACGCCCCTAGGAGTTAGAGGAAGGCGAAGAACTCGGTGCAAGATAGAAATAAATGGAAAGTCGCAGCCAGCCAGTCTTTGAACCCGTGCAAAACACACCGTTCGAAGAGTTTGATTCTTTTAGCTGAGCTTTTAGGCGCCCCGTATCAATTTAAAATAGATCTCAAGTAATGTACACGCTGCATGTTTTAATGTATACACAGTGACTATCACCCGGACCTTTCTGACGGAATAGTGAACGCGTAGGCGTACATTGCAAGAAACATCGTCAGCAAATTTAGCGCAGGAATTCTTTGAAGATTTTACACTCCTTTTCCTTAATTAAAGATACACGGACTTGCGGCCACTTTATTTCTTATTTAAAACCATCTCTTGGTTTGTTATTTACCGTGAATAAAGAAAAATGGAACCCGAATTAAAGAAGTCATTCGAATTATGTAATTTTAATTTACACTGGGTATATAGGTTTTGGATTCGTCGTCATTTTCTCATTTCTTTGTAATCGTATCTTGCATTTTGTGGACTCCGGGTACAGTATATACAGAATCGTTGTGTACGGAGATTATTAGGATTTGCTAGCACCGTGTCTGGTACTTTTTAGTTGGTGCTGTCAGAGGTAATCGGTATTTTCCGACTACAGGTAGCGAAAATCCGTTAACTGACACAGAACATCTCTGCGTTTACAGAATGCACTGACAGTAAACCGTTTTCATTTTGGTTATAATTAATTGAAATGTATGTACAAGTAACGTGGCGGTGGCCGGCCAAGACTCACAATCCCAACGGCTGTGCTGGGATGGGGGAATCGAATAAACATCTGCTTGCCCCAATCCCTATCACTGTGAATAATAATACAGTGGTCTTGTCTGGCCTACTTTGGGCAGGTAAGTAACAAAAGCGCACTTACATTGCACACTCCTACACACGCACTCCCTGTCCACTGCACGTGGTTACTGTAGTCTGTGCAAACCTTAGAAAAAAGTATTGTGCTTATGGACTACAGTGTTGAGAAACGTAACACCATTATCGTTTTGTGGTCGAGACACTGTCGTGACTCACGACACTCCCCCCCTCTCTCTCTCTCACCCTCTCTCCCCCCTCGAAGCAATGAATGGTATTTGTCAGTAGGTTAATGTATGCGCAAACGCGCGCGTTTGTGTGATCATTTAACAAACAACTCTTTATTTTTAATTCGCTGAAACAGTTAACGTCAGCTATCAAATCAACTTTAATGACTATTTTATATCCGCCTATGTAGCTGCGTTGTTGACACAGTCTTGTATCACTTAAACAATGGCCTACACCGATAGCAATATGCCGACTGCACGACACGCGACGGGCTTCGTTGAATGTGATAAGCTGCAGTTACTGAATAATACACTGTAACCCTGCCGCATGCACGAAGTCATGCATTATCTGAGTTGATATTATTCGTTAGTCATAACTAATGAATAAACAAGTGGGGTCGGAATGAAGTACTGCGTGGCAACAACGCTCATAAAAAACATCATTGCTATTAGACCCAATGCTTTTTCTTAAGGTTGCACTCGCTGTAGACTCATAAGTTTCTGGCGGCGGGCGGTGAGTTGTACAACGGCCACAGTCTAATGACTGTAGAGCGAAGAAGAAGACTGTAAACTGACCAGTTGGTACTCAGGCGTACCAGCTGGGAACGACAGTCAATCGAGACGCTTGCCAATACGATAATAAACGCATCCCGGAAGTTAAGAATTACGATAACAAACCTTCCTACTCGTTTATAGCGTATACCGTGTTTGTAAATCTGAAAACTAAGCGTTACTTGGTTACTTAAGCGCTAGTTGTGTCGGTGGTTGTTCTACTTGGAGATATTGTTATATTCTCGGTGAAAAGGAAAATTAATTGCTCGGCTTGCGGAATACTGCAGTTAGTGCGGTATTGTTCCTGCCTGTCGCATACCACCTTCGTATTGTGTGTGGCCACATGTACACAATACAATTTACATCTGCATGCAATTATATTTTACACACGTTCGGCGTACACAGTGTGGCTGGCAGTGTAACAGATTAAACACCGGTAAAACGTATTGCCTTTACACTAGTAGTGTCGCCTACGCCTGTTGCGAAACGCGAAAACAGATTGTGAAATTGGGTTAATTATTTGGAATTGCGCCTATTTAAAGCGTGAACAATCTTTTAACCACACGTATATCCACGTTGTAGTGGACAGGTATGAACTGTAAGCTTATATGCTCATTATTGTGTTGACGTCACGGTTTTGAAACTAATGTTTTAAGTATTGTGGAATCCAGATTGCTAGCTTATTAAAGAAATTGCTAGATTATTAAAGACGACTTGGCCTACGCTGTATAAACGTCTAGCTCGTTTTCTTTCAGCGTTCACATTACAGTTGATTATGTGTCCACCAAATTGGAGGGGGTTTAGGAGATCAGTGGTTGTGGTTTCTGACTAGTAAACTAGAGATCCCGAATTCGATTGCCGGGCGCACCATAACGCGTTTTTCAGCCGTCCAGAGCTGTGAAATTTAATACTGTACCTGGGATCGCGTCCTGAGGTAGTAATGGGCGGGTGAAGTGTAGTGCTGACCACACGAACGGCTGACATAAGGCAGCATACTCTGGCCGACTTTGAATTGCTTCGGCGATGTAAAGAGGAGCCAAATACAATACAAATACACGCTTGGAATCTGACATTCTTTCTAAGTTGTTCTTCCCACCGGTGTGTGTAATCCTTTCATTTTTCATTAAAGTTACAAACTTGTAAGTCTTCTCTCATTTCTTATACGGTCAAGTTTAGAACACCTTTTAACTCTTCTTAAGAACGCCATTTCCGATGCCTGTATTACTGTCTTGTTTTTTGGTTGTCTAAATTCACACCCATAGGGTAGTACAGGGACTGCCATGACTTTTAATTTTGTATGTCGACGTACCTTGTTTCTAAAAATACGGTTCGTTGTTCCACAGATCATCTGGAACTTACCTAACTTAACATCAGTATCATAATTGTCTGATTCCAGACTGGTCAGACAAGTCTGGAAATACAAAACTATAGGACACAGGTGTGTGGGTAGACCCAGGAAGCGATGGCTGGAGGATTTTTGAAGATGGAACAGGCAGCATCTTGCCTATACCGTGTTCTGAAGATGATGACAATGATTCACACGTTTGTTATGCCACGATGTCTGCAGTAATTATGTAATACTACCCGTTGTGTACGAAACTACTCCGATTCGAGGAATGACTATCCCTCATCAGATGATTCCTGAAGTGAACATTATTTAATCTTTCGGACAACCCCTATCGTTAATAATAAAGTAAAGCAAGGTTTCGGCCGCTCACAGTCGATGGTCGTCTTGAAATGAATTGATAAATTCATAAAATACAAAAAATGATCAAAAACAAATATTTTTCGACTATATCTTTGTGATTTTCTGTAGATAATTTTGTCTGTTTTGTAGTTTATGAACTTACCTAAAGGCGCCCACCGAACGTGTGAGTGTTCAAAAAATTGTTTTATTTTATTTTTAACGATGCCGGTTATTCGTTCACTTAAGGAAACCGCCCTGCGAGGGGAGAAATTTTGTCTAATCCGGTCAAAACAGCCGGGGAGGTTTGGTGTTATGGTTGTAGTTTGCGATAACTTGTCTTTGTATTTTGCATTGGCTGTGACCCATCAAGACGTAATCGTGGGTCACGTGTGTAAAGCTTTCAAACATCTTTCTAATATACGAACGTTTCTTTTACATGATAATTTATTGGCTACGTCACGAAATACGTCGGCTTCTCTTTATTTTTTCTCAATGAGTAACCTAGAACCATGTACATGAAACGTGTGATGGTATGAGTATTTCGTTTCATGTGGACAAGTTACATAATGCCTTGAACTTCGTTCTGTTCCGTTGACAGGCGAAGGAAATTTTGTGTTGAATTATTATTGAACTAATGTGGATAATAAACCTGTGACTCGTGGTAAGCGCTTTCGAGCGATATAGTCTATACCAGGTCGCACTGAAAGCCATCTACAAAAAAAACTGTAATTGTCACTTTTTTATCGCAGAACGTTAATCCAGAATGGTTTTCATCAAAAAAAGACATACGACGTCAAAAATGCATGCTTTTCATCATCAAAGGCGAGTGCGCCAACACATACGTTAACATATTTTGTTTTTCAATCAGTAGATTATGAATGAATACGATGTACTGATGTACAGGGATTGGCGAACAGGTTTATCAGCCGTGCCCCGACGTTGCTGCACGTTATCAGGTCACACGGTGTGTTAACCAGCAGCAGTATCATAAGAAGGCTCGTAGACGGACGGACAATTTGAATGTCACGGCTGACCGCATTGGATGATGACGGCAGCTCAGCACAGACGTGATCACCCGGGATACACTTTTCATATTATAGACGTTAAAAAAAAACAATCTCTCATCTTTACGCGAAGAAAGGTTTTCTTCGCATCAACGTGACATCTATGTTACATTTTTTTTTTTTTTTTGTCCACTGAAAGTTTTGTATTGACGTCTGTCAGACTTGATCGTTGGCAGCGATAAACGACCAGTTTATTTCATGTTAATCGCTGTATCAAAATGTTGACTTCTTCACTGGCAGGTTATTTGCGATTAACGAATTAGAAGTTTTAATTTTTTTCACTCATACTTATAGGCAATATAGTTTTTTGTAGTAGTAGTTGTCGCATTTTTTATGTGTTGTTGATATTAAATAGAATTTTTGTATTTACCGTACTTTAATGTATAACTTGTTGATGCACTCTTCTACATACTTGTATTCAACTAGACAATCAATGTTTATAGTTAGATATTTCATATCTAAATATTTAGGTTATAATGTGTCTTACATTACAAACAATGACGTGGTGAAGAAGCTACACAAGTTCAACCATATGTGTGGGACCATCAGGAGAATTCTAAAATCAACGAGTAAAGAAACACGCCTGAAGTTCCGCAGTGTGATGGTGCTCACCACGCTTCTCTACGGGTCTGAGAATTAGACTTCAACAAAATCCCAGGCCAGTCGTATTCAAGCGACCAAAATGAGATTGCTGAGACACGTGGCAGGATATACTCTTCAAGGTCGCCAAAGAACTGTCGATGCACGGTAGGACCTGGATATTAGGAGTATACTTGATAGGATTGCGATTGCCCAGTATAGGCTAAAATGCTTGGAACGTCTTAACCGAATGGATGACTGCCGCATCCCCAAACAACTATTGAATTGAAGCCCGAAAGAACGGAGAGGTGTGGGACGCCCAGGTGAGCAGTTCTAGGCTCTCTGTTTGTGACCGGAACAAACCACTTTTGTTTAAATCCTTGCTCAAGATGATGATGACGATGATCAATTTGTATTTACATCAATTTGTAAATATTTATTTTGTATACAAATAATTAAAATATTTGGGAAAACGTGATTTTATGTTACAGTAAGTAGACTTAGTGTAATACGAGAGACTAAGTGTTTGCAACGTAAACCCGAGTCCTGGCCAACGATACGCTGGGTATAAAAAGCTCTCATACGAAACTAATATTTGAACACGATCAGTAGCTGGTCAGTAAGACATCGAAGAACGTAGTGAAGATTTGAAGCTAGCAATAGGTTACGATATATAATGCTCGCTTTACGTTTTTGTCATATCATCAGCCTCACGGTAGATTCGTCGCTTGCACATTTTCGGTGAAGAGGAAAACTGGAATAGGCTTGCCCGAACAGCCAGTCTCTTATAATACTTAGAATGTATGTACGAACATGTTAGTTCAAAACGTATAGTCTGTCAACCTGAAGTTCGCGTAGTTCCACGCATAAGGAGGGATGCTTGCAGTTGACTGGGTTCCTGTAGTAGGGGAAGGTGTTTAGGGTTTACATGCGCACTTCGCCTGCACGCAACCAAGATTACTGCACACAGCTGACGTATGCGTACGGAGAACACTACAAACAGTGGCTTCCCACTGGAGTTAGCTAACTCCGCCATTAGCAACTATATAACCACCCGTGAACTACGGCGCATCCGTTGAATCACGCTAATTTAATTTTGAGTTGTAATGACAAGCGTTGCTTCTGATTATTCTATTGTATGCAAGTCTTTTAATCTCTTTGTACTAGAGTAAATCAGAAGGTAAAAGGTAATTTAAAACATTATTGCTTTTATTTACACTTAAATGAAAAGTATTATTTTTCTACATAATCTCTTCCTACGTCTACGCACTTTGTTTACCTCTTTATGAGCTTTAGAATTCTTTCCTGGAAGAAACTCTTGTGCAGCCAACTTTGCGCCACTTTATTTTGATTTCTTCATCTGAACAAACTTTCCTGTGGGTCTCTTCTTTCAGTGGATCAAAAAGATGAAAACATTTTGAGCCAGACCTAACTGTATTGTGGATGGTTTAGCAACTTAAAACAAAGACGTTGAAGACAACGGATTATTTTTTTTTGCCCGTGTGAGGTCTTGAAGGAAAATCAAACCTTTTAAAACTCTACTTCGTTTTTGGGATTTTATTTTTTGGCTTCAGTTACTTAACAGTCGTTTTCGCTGGTCAGTGTTTTACCATTAGCATTGTGTAACGGCTTTGATACTGTCACTATTCTTTGAAATGGAAGCCCTACCTTTCTTCACAGAGAGAAAGCCGCCCATAAAGGTACGAGTCCCCTCATATGTTCTCTACCTTTCAAATAACTCTCTCTATGTTGCTGCTTCGTTTTACAGTTGACAGTCTCCGAAAGTTTCACCCTCTCTGAGATTAGAAAACATACTGTATGTCTGCTTGGATTTCTTCCTTGATGCACACGCGCAATGGAACGCTCGATTTAAATATACCTTAAAGCAATAATAAACTTCCCATAATGAAAGAATGCTTCCAACGAACAGATGACTTGAGGTTACGATTTATAACAAAGCAGTCAATGCTGCCCTTTACCTGATCTAGAGAAAAATGAAATTTCCCTTTACTCTTTGACTCTACTTCGTATATTTCTCTATCATATAGGATACCGTATAATGCACTTATTGCCTGTCTCTTTTTTCTTTTTCTTGTGGCTGTTTCGGAACTGTTCTGTTATCATTTACTCGGTATTATCATTGCAGCATGTAAATGGTAAGGCGCAAGGAAAATCGAAGATTTTGTGTGTTGTAGGGTTTGTAAGATGGAATTTAAGTACACGAGAAATAAGCGCGCGCGCGCGTGTGTGTGTGAGAGAGAGAGAGAGAGAGAGAGAGAGAGAGAGAGAGAGAGAGAGAGAGAGAGAGAGAGAGAGAGAGAGAGGATTGACAGGCAGAGGCCGTAATTTACGTTTATGACGCAGAAAGAATCCGTTCAAACGGCCCTTCAGACGATGCGTTTCACGCTATTTCGCATACAATAGCGTAGCTGAAGTGTATTATGCCTTTATGGGAAGCAATGCGTTAACATTGTTTTTATTTGTTTGTTTTCATAATATTTGATCTCAAATTTATGTAAGCTGTAATTTCTAGAATTACAGTTAGATTTAAAAACATAATTCGAATGTTTTAAACAAAATAGGTAGCCCGACACAAACGATATAGGTCGCTAAACTGTTCAGATGATTGTTACATTGTGTTCTGAGATACACCCGAATAAAATCGGCTAAGTATGTTATAGCTGATTTATATTTGTTTCTCGAATTTATTGAACAAGTCTGATGAAAATGTTTAATTAACAAAATTGTGTTAGTGATTATGATCACAAACAGAATTAATGTTATTTTTGTTATTTCCGATCTGATGATGAGCTGTGAAGTTTGAAAGCGCTAATCGGAATAATGTTTCTATAGTTTCGTGCAAATCTGATGAAAAACCGCAAAGATACCGGCAATAATGATCTTGCTTATGCGTTATTATATCGATAAACATAAAAGTAATTTTTAAACTCTAAGTAAAATACTTTTGTGGAAGTAGTATGTTGGGTGGCATTTCCATTAATCGTACATACTGGTCGCCATTACAGTCAACATTGACAGACCTTCAACTTGATAAATACAGCGGTGTACCAGTTGCCCGATGCTGGTACCTCCCTCCCGCGTCAGTATAATAGTATGGTTTTACTTTTACCGTTGTACAAACCAGACCAGACCTTCGAGAGAACGTGTGTGTGTGGGTTACATTAATTACGTAGAACAGCGACATACATAAGAATCGGTACGGTTACCTTCACCTTGTCTCTGCTTACACACTCAGTTGCCTGCCTTGCCTTGACCACTTACAGATCACTTTCACTCTACACAGTAGTCGCCGGCAACTTTTCTCCGCCAATTTTCAGCTTTCAAGACAGCTGTGTTATGTTCGACCTCTCCCCTATTCTCGCCTGAACACAACCTCTGTGTCTGAATCTCTCTCTCTCTCTCTCTCTCTCTCTCTCTCTCTCTCTCTCTCTCTCTCTCTCTCTCTCTCTCTCTCTCTCTCTCTCTCTCTCTCTCTCTCTCTCTCTCTCTCTCTCGCCCCCCCACACACATACACATCATCTCCCCTTAGAAATTAAAGAATACACGGGAATAGAATTGTAGGTTTCAAATCGCAGTTGAAACATTTGATTTTCGAACTAAGCCTGGGAAAGTAAAATATGAAACTAACTAGTGTGCTCCCTGAGCTGCAGAACTCGCTCACTATTTTGAACGAAGTACATTTATTGTTACATAAATTTCGATATTAGATATTTTTTTAATTATGAGAAAAATTACAAAAATCCCGATTTCTCTACTATTTCTTTACTAATAACAATTATGGACAACACAATTGTTACATTCGAAATATTCGGATTTGGTTACAGTTCCTTTTAGTCTGACACCGTGCTGGATTTTCACAATATTAAAAAAAAAAGATCTCTTTTGAGCCCTGGGGTCCCAGACTTTTTTTGAAATTTCCAAAACGTAACAATTCAGATGTTAGTAGGAATTCTCTTGAGTTTAATATACCCCATTTAATATACATGAATTTTTGTAATTTTATCGAAATTTTTATCCACTTTTTGGGCCCTGACGTTCAAAAATTGTTTAATTTTCAAAAATGAATTCTATTTTCAGATTTTCGTTTAAAGTACCTTTAATTTTGGATGATACACCCCATTGAGTTTTGCGATTTTTACAAATTTTTGAATTCTCGTTGTCTTTAAAGAAAGCATTTGAAGATGTAAAACAAACTATCTCAACTCCTTCACATATACAATGATACATACATACGCACGCACAGGCGTGTGCGCACACACACTCACATACGCAAACACGTTCACTCAAATAATTGTGCTGTTGTGTTTGACATTTCTTTTGTATTCATGCACAGGTCCTGATGATGACAATAAACATTGTCGAAACGTCGACACAAATAAGTTAACATTTGTGTTATATTTTTGACCTATCCTCACAAACCCTTCACCGAAAAATTCTTTGATTGACGGTCACTACGAATTTAAGCATTTATATTTTGTCGTGTAGGCATGAATATGAGATAAAATAAATCTCGAAACATCGCATAAAAACTGCATTCTTATTAGAGCGAAACTCGATATCAACTTGAAACCACACACACACACACACACACACACACACACACACACACACACACACACACACACACACACACACACTTGATATATGAATTTAGTTATATTTAATATTACGCGTATTTGATAGTCTTTAAGTACAGTATTTATTAATAGTGAATTTCCAGGAATCTGGAATATTACGGCACGGCAAGTAAACGTGGGCGACTCCCAATCGTGTTACATTATTTTATGACTGTTGTATTGTTTATTAACATAAATTTATTTGCAAGTACTGTACAGTGTTAAGTATGAATTATTGTAATGGAGTAAAACCGGGCGCCAGTGCCTGTCTGTGTGGGTATTGCATTGTTGTCCAGTGAAGTTATTTTCCATCCGCGGCTGGCGTGCAAGTGCATTGCGGTCCGTCCGACGCTCTAATGTAATGAAAAGCAAGAATGTATGTAATTAAAAAGGCATTAGGAATCCGTCGTGCTTCCTGGCTTTAGTTGTTTTTTAGTGATTTGCATATTGTAGCAGTAATTAAGGTACGTTCCTGGTACGTTTCATTTTACGTGGTGTGTGTGTGTGCGCGCGCGCGCGGTATTATGGAATTATCTCAGTGGGTGCCAAGCTGGGGTTACGCGGATGACCATCCAGGGGTAGTGCGAAAAATTTGGTAATGGCCGGTGGTGAATAACATACGCATTGAACATATGTAACATATAAAGAAAGCAATTCATAGAGTAATTTATAATAAAGGGCTAATGGGGTGATTGAATATTATATGACGTATGTTTGTTTTGTGTGTGTGCGCGCGCGCGCACGCGCTTATAATTAGGGAACCGTAAATCCAAGGACCTCGAAAAAGAAGCCAGAGTGGCTGGACTAAAGATAAACGCTTCAGAAACAAAACTAATAAAATTAGCAAAAGGTCACAAGGTACTGAAGGTGCAAGAAGAAAACGTAGAATAAATACAGAGTTCATTTACCTTGGTAGTGTGATAACGTAAGAAAGAGGAGCAGTTGCAGATGTTGAAACAAGAATTCGCAAAGCCAACGCGGCCTTTATACAACTCTACCCAGTTTGGATATCAAGAGAAATATCAACTGCAACATAACTACGCACTTTCAAGACCATTGTCAAAGAGGGTAATGTTTTGTTGTATGGGAGCGAGACTTAAAAAGTCACAATGGAAATTACCAAGTGTCTGCAGATCTTCATCAGTAGGTGCCTGAGGAAAATACTTCAAATTTTCTGGCCAAACATTGTTTCAAATGAAGATCTCTGGAGGAGGACACGGGCGGAATCCATTGCCATCCACATCAAAAGGAGGAAATGTAGGTGGTTTGGGCATACCTTGCGGAAGAACCAAAATACAATTGAGCGACAAGCCCTCTTCTGGAACCTTCAGGTAAGAAGAAGACGAGGAAGACCAAGAATATCGTGGAGAACTGCCGAGATGGAAGCAGAAAAGGAGGGGAAATCCTTTGGAGAGCTCAGAGTCCTCGCCCAGAATTGAGACCCAAGACTTTTTTTCTTGTTGGTAGCTTCTTCGAGGCCTTGTGCTCTGCAGAGAGCCACAGGAATTAGTAGTAGTAGTAGTAGTAGTAGTAGTAGTAGTAGTAAATCCAAGATCGTGGCATTCCTAGGAAAATATTCAGTACGAACAGAAATCATAATTGGCAATCAAACGCTGGAAGCGGTAGCACATTTTAATTATTTTGAGTGTGGAATAAGGATAAAAATGTATGACTGACAAATATCGAAGAACATGTGGCATTACACGACGAACTCTGAAATGGAAAACGGTGAGGGGTACTCAGAGTTTTATAAAGTTATGGCAGTCCCCCACTTTGTTTGGAATAGGCCTATACTTTTTGACGTCGGTCTTTTGGCAGTCTTAGAATATGTAAAATTGTGTCTGTTAAAACAAGTACAGAATGTATAACTAGTACTGGATGTTCATGCTATAAAAGTAATTCCTAGAGAAATTATTGTACGTTGCGGAAAGGGATGCGTATTTGATAATTGTAATAAACACATGGCTTAACAACCGGTCTTAGGGTTGTTAAGGGTGTATACCATGTATTGCGTTGTGGGGCAATGGGAACACAAAAATTTAAAACTATCAGCCGGAACTCGTTTAATATTTTGAAGTCAAATATGGTATAAATACAAAGATAATAAGATGGTCATTTTACTTAGTCATGTTCATCGTTTGAAAATAACATCGTTTAAATTACACCATTGACACGCTTATATTCTTCAAGTCGATTGAAAACCCTATCCATGACTCTCAGCATGGCTTGGGAAATCGTCTGAATTTCTTCGATGATTCGCTGCCTGAGTTGACTTATATCACGTGGTCGTGACTGGAAAACCTTAAACTTCAGATAGGAAAAAAAACCCAGACAGGTCTGGAGATCACGCTAGCCAGGGTATTGCACCAAATCTTCAGATCAACCGATCTTCGAACACACGCCTCAACACATCCATATTGATTTTGTGTAGTGTACACGGTAGCTCCATCCTGAGGAAGAAAAAGTCAAACACGAACGGAGGAAACTCCACACCAAACAGTGACTCGCTGGCTATGAAGAGGGTTCTTGAGGGTTCGCTGGCTCGCTGACGTTCTTGAGGGTTACTGTTATTCCAGTAGTGCATAATATCTTGTTTATTGACATGCCCAGAAAGGTGAAAATGTGCTTCGTCTGACATAATAAAGTGTTCATGAAAGTTTTGTTTTTGATTTTTGAATCCAGTATTTCATTACAAAAATCAGCTCTTTTAGTGCAATCATATTCAAAACGTTTTTGGTCCACTTTAATTTGTATGCATGGAAATTGGAAACGTGGTGCAAAATCTGGAAAGACCTGGTGGAAATCTGCAGTTCCATAGCATGTTTCCTAGCAGATCTTTTTGGACTACGCGTGACAGCAGCTCTTACCATTTCCACATTTTCTGGCACGCGCACTGTTTTTACACCTCCTCCAGTTGTTTTCTTTGTCGAGGCAGTGGTTCTAAATGTTCTTACCCTGCTCGATATTGTTGAGCGATGTGGCTCCTAACATTGAAATAACTTCTAAACAGTCTTTGTGTTGTTATGTAGTAATCATTCGTTTTAAAAAACGTTTCTACAGCTAACGCACGATGTTCAACTCGCCATTGAGCCATGTTTTCCAAAATGGCATTGAGGTTGTAAAACCATCTGTTTATTTATTGTTACCATAATAACCAAACACGAGCTAACACAAATTGTTGTGTTCTCATTGCTCTACTTTATATTAAAGTGATGTTGGCAGTTTGTAACAATAACGGATACGTTTTTGTTGGCCGTCTCTCGTAGGATTCTTTATGGGATGACTTTAAGGTTCGAGTATGACAATTCTCTTTGGATTTTGGTTTACGTCACATGTATTAATAGCATCGGGTACCATTGCCGTCTGAGAGATAAATAAATGCTCTTTCTAGGTAAGCAGAATCATTTGGAGAATGTAGTTCTACAACAACTAAGTTGCCCCTCTTCGTGTGTGTGTGTATGACCTTTTGAACAAATCACCAAACGATGGAAAATGCCAGTATGAATATTGGGATTCAGTCAAAAAGCTTTAGAAAGATGTTAGTGTGCGTGCGTGTTTTGTTAAGACATGTAACGTATAAAATACTTCGTATCGTGTGCTGTGTAAGCCTCACAGTCCTTCCAGTCAAAGGATGGGTTTTAGTCAAAAGCATTCCGTCGAACGTTTTATGTTTTATAAAGAAAAAAACCCTTGTAACCGCGGTGTCAAAGAGAAGTAGGCGACGTCGTGCTTCCTTCCTGTTCCCCGCAGACGACGACCGTGCTCATACTGAAGTAGGTTAGACAGCGTGCTTTCCGCTTGCAAAGCGTGCTTTTTAAACTCTTTTTTCCAGCGTATCGATCTCGGATATGTTCTGTGTTGTAATTAAACACATTGTTTTGACGTATTGTGTTCGGGTGAACACGAAGGTGAACTCAAACAAACGCTAGTCGCCGTTTGTATGTGATAAATGTGAGAAGTACTTTGTCTGTATGTCTGGATTGATGGATAAACACATTTTTCACCGGGTGGGTTTAAACTAGGGTTACCATATTTTTCTGATCCAAAACGAGGATACCTTGGTCAAACTGGTGGTCATGAACGAGGAGAGTGGAGGACACATTGGTAATAATTGTACCACTAATCTGCACAGTAACGTACTGTTTTTTCAAAAACTGACTGAATGCCCACTTTCGTTTCGGCATTTTAAAATGTTATTAAAAACTAAATAACAAATGAAATTAAAATCGATGCCTTTTTCCCTAACACAGCTGAATTACACGAAGGCCACTAGTATACTTCCTGACTTGCAGAACTCGCTCATTGAACTAAGTTCATTTCTTATTAGATTAATTTTGATGTTATATAATTTTTCAATTACGAAAATCCCGATTATTCTACTATTTTTGGTTATTTTTTTTACTGTCCTTTTTTATTTCTTCAAACTTTATATGACTTTTGTTATCGTTAATTTACTAAGTTGTTATACGTTCTCTCATAGTGGCATAGTATCGATACTCTCAGATGAACGGATTATCCTTTCGTGGGAAGGTAATTTTTAAAAGCGTGTTTCAACTGGAGTCAAATATGAAATTACCGTCTTCCCCTCTCGACGAATATATCTTAAATTTTATTGAAGATAGTAATATAACTACAATCAGCCAGCGAACTGGTGGAACAATTATGTATGTATTTATATTTGAATTTGTTCGGATAGTGGGCATTTAAATGGTTTACAAAGAACTTGCGTCGTACTGCTGGAGCGCGCACACGTACAAACAGTTGTAAGGTAAGGGAGTATCAAGTTTTGGGTACGTTTCTATTGAGAAATGTTTGGATGTCTAACATTAAAAGAAGTAAAGTACTTATATTGTATGAAACAAAGTCGTGCATACTTCGGGACAAATTTGATAGCTACAGACGTCTCGGTACTACTAATAACAATCAATAGTCGATTTGTAGAATGTAGCTGCATTTTGGAGCTAACCGTTCATTCAGTTAACGATACCGTTTGCAGTTCAGTCTTAAGTTATACAATTAATAATATATTTAGCCTAAATTTGTATCCATACGTTGTCAGAAGGCAATACAGATTTACAAAACAACACAGTCATTGTTGGCTTATTATGACGCTATTCGCCGCTGATGGAAGTTGGCGGAGAGCGAACGCATTAGTGTTTCCCGGCTAATGCACTTTAGTAGGCTACCGACCACCCTTAAAAGTCTTTTAGAAAATTATCTCCCAGTCGTTTACGAAACATCTGCCGTCGCGTTGAATATTTCAACAATCTTCAGCCAAACTTCGCCTTCTTCCCCGCGCGTCCTACTCCGCCGCGTTTCGTTTGAAGATATTTTTTAGCGTTTTATGGATTATAAATTATGTACTCTCCTTTATTGTAGTCTGTAATTAGAGTTCATTGTTAACAAATAGTTGTAGTGGACGGATAACTCGTAAATCGCTTGTTTGTGCTTTCTAGGGTACATTAAAGGTTGTACACGTGGTTGGTTGTGGACTCGTGAGACTGTCTTGGTGTGGCATTGATAATAACAACCATCTCGTTGACACCGTTCTGCTGGGCCACAAAGTGTAGGCCTAACGTTTAGTTCCGGAGTGACCGTACACGATATTACTGTCTTGAATTGCCCTACGTCCCTTTCGGCGCAGAGAATTTTGTTATTTATTTAAAACCACCAAACAAAAATTATTTTAAAAATACATTCCGTGTTAACGACGTTTCACCAACAAAACTTTCATACTAAACGCGTGAATTTCAACTGTAAAATACAACGCAGCGATCGGAAACTGAGTAACATATCGTATAAACTGACATTTTGCGATATCAGTGTTTTGTGGTAAACTGTTCTTAGAGTCGTAACCGTAATAATTACAATACAAAGTAAGGTTTGGCCTGTGACGAGCAGAAACCGAATTACAAACGAAGACAGAGGGTTCAGAGGTGTATTTTCGGGGGGGGGGACGAACGGAACCAGACTCCCCTCCCCCAGAGTGTCGAAAAATGTTGACGAATTTTGTTACTCCCTTAATTTTTCGACTTATTTTATTATCGTTTCAGCTGTGTACGCTAATATAGTAGTAACCAATTTTTTAAATATACGAACAGATTTATTACACCGAATAATTCGCGTATACGTTTGAAATACGAAATACATAACATAATCAGTTCACTCATTAAGTATCGTCTTAACAGTGTTTCAATAAAGCGTATTATTAGGCCTATTGTTTTATTACCGTTTACTTTAATGGAATTGATTTGAGGAGCTTATTACACGTTTTTCAACCATTCTAAAGATAGTAATGTTGATTAGTCTTCACGTGTTTTTTGCTTTATATAAAGCCGACTCGACCTGACCCCCCCCCCCCCCCCCGCAGGCCAAATTCTAGGTACGCCACAGAGGGGGTTGAACTGAAAGTAGTAATCTCTAGGTGTGAGTCAAACAGTACACAGAAAGTTAGCAGTAAATATTAAACACAAAATATGGACATATAGGAAAGTACGGGGCATGTCGCACCATTTAAAAGACGGCAGAATGGCGTGAATCCTAAACAGTTGTTAGTATCTAATCGTTCGTTGTAGGTCGATAATAATGTTGATGATGATGTGACGTGGTGTTCGATACATGCGAGTACGGTTTCTTGTCTTTTTGCGCCATCGTAAATTGGAATCGATAGGCTGATGGAACAGGCTGGTGCGTTCCTCGATCCATTGAATTCGGACAGACGTGTTGAAAATCGAAGTGTAAAAACTAGGTGAACGAGTGTAATTTTCTATGTGAATTTTACAGGCGCTGCTAGCTGATAAACATGTCGTGCGTTTTATAATATAGCGATCGTTTTTCATTAAGATTATCAGAAGCTGCCTGGAACGCTACCATCACATTCCATATGATTGAAAATGCATATAATTTATGCTTATATACATATATATATATACACCATTCATTCATGTTCGTAATATGCGCGAAATAAGTACAGCTTTGATAAGGAGAAAGATTCCTTACTGAAGTGGAAAATGGAATTTGTCGGTGTATTACTTCTTCGTCAGGCAACAACTTCTGAAACATTTATCTGAATAGTGCTTCGATCGCGGCAATCATGTTGTTATAGAAAGAAGGGGATAACCGATATTGAAGGAGATACGTACACTAAAATAACCTGCTGCAGTCTGATATAGATTACTCGTTGTAAAATATGTTTCACTGTATGGCCTCGTGATGAACATTAACACGTTACGACCCGACCGCCACAAAGTAGTAATCCTCTTACTGTGGCTAAATATTAATACATTTTGTATTGCGCTGTAGCGTATATGCAGTGCATATATAACGTAAACGTTGTGCAGGTGTTGCAGCGTTTTATTTGTAAGCACAAGATTTATGTTGTTTTCAGTAGTAGAGATATTCAAGTCATGTCTGCCAGACCGTCTTACGTGATACAAATACTCAGACGGATGTGCAGGGGCGTGACTCGTAGCGAATGCAACGGCGATCTCTGCGCTGCAAGTTTGCGCGTTCGTTAGTGTCCGCGCGCAGTGAAGTGAAATTTTTCTCCGTTCAGTGTCCAAAAATTCGCGCGCATGACACTGTTATGTAATAATGATTTAAATACAATCGTTGGAAAGCGTGCGAAAATGACGGCTCTGTCGTGAGATGACGCGTGTTGCTTTCACGTTTTTGCTATCAGCGACTGGAGAGTACCCATCACGCTTTATTGACAAAAATAATAAATTTACCAACAAGTATTATTCGATCATTGATAAGCCAAGAAATTACATTACGTGACTAACAAACAAACAAAAATATTAAATAACTTAAAAGTAATGGAGTAGAACATTTTGAAAACTAAAACTCGTAAAAAAAGAAAAACACATACGCCCATCTTCTTCTTCAGCACTGCGACCCAACATGAACCCTGGCTTCCGACACCGATCTTCTCCAGTTCTCCTATCCGTTGCCTTCTCAACGTAACGCCTCACATCCATTCTTCTGAGATCTTCCAGCACGTCATCCAAACATCTTAACATAGGTCAACCCCTCTTTCTGCTTTTATACACGTGTGCCCTCAGGATTTTCTTTTGCATACGCTGATCATCCATCCGTTCCAGATGATCTAGCCATTGTAGTCGTTGAGCCTTATGATTTACGATGTCCTCGAGCTTTAATAGCTCGTCTATCTCCTGGTTATTTCTTACTCTCCATTCGTCGTCTTCCTTAACCGGGCCATAAACACGTCGTACAATCTTTCTTTCAAATCTTCACAGAGTTTCTTGTTCCTTAATATACACTAATACAAATTATTTAAACGCTGTTTGAAAATACACTACCCATAATGTTGGAATAATGAGATTGAGTGATTACTGTCTTCTTCAGAGACTCTGATACAAAACATCTATTTTCTAGGTTAGATACACTGAAGATGTTACAAATATAGGTGTCAGACAAGGCCGACCTAATTCACAGACAAGTTTCGACATCTGCGTAGCCGATGTACACTTTCGGGTGCGGAAAACAAAAGTCGACTGACTCGAAAATATACTTCACTTCAAAGGAACGAACGTGAATTCCTTGCTCTATGCGGACAATAAAGTACGGTATATATACAGAAAACAGAAGACGAGTTACAGAAGGCGATATTTATACGTAGTAACGTTCTAGAAAATTGCGGGACAAAGATCTCTACTACGAATATGAAACTACGGCATTTAATTGTAAACATACTGTTAGAATGCAAAAGTCGTGGACGGCAAATTAAAAAAAAAATGGCATTTTTAATTACCTAGGATGTGACAACTTGTATGAAAATGACATCGACTGTGATAGAAAGATAGAAGAATTGAGAACCACCTGTGGAACGATCATAAGAGCGTAAAAATTAAAAATAACAAACGATACTCGCATGAAAAAAAACAGTAGGTATCTCCACATTTCGTGTGTGCAAGTAAAACATGGTCCTCGGTAAAAAATAAAGGGGGATAAGAAAACGCAAGCTGGTAAAACAGACTTTTTAAGAAATAGGCAATGATATTGCCTTTTGGATCGAAAAAAATGAACACATTATTCGAGAACAAAAAATCGATCTTTGGAAAAAAGTATTTGGGAGAATAAGCACGAAAACGTGGACCGCATCCCAAATAACAGATTACTGTTTGAGGCCGCGGTATGATTCTTATGGAATTACGTAAACTGAAAGGAGATGGGTTCCGGAACCAAGGACTAATTCTTGAAGTAACTAAGAAGAACTTACGTCGTAGGCGTATATCAGACAGTAAACAAGATCTGAAGGACCGAATCTGATCTTCAGTTTTATTGTCTGTGTGAATTTTGACCCGAATAGGATAAGCCCCATTAAAAGCTCTATAACCTTTATATATATTCTGTGCATAGACGTAGTAGTTAACGTATTGCTTGAGATGTTCCCGAGCGAATGCACAGCCGTCTGTATATCGTAGTTATTGTATATCACGGAAAAATAAAGTGTGTCCCGTAAACAGTTATTAAATATACAGTGTACTGTAAATTCGTTTAAACTTTATGCAACACTGTTAAAAATATAGTCTTTGTCACAGATTTGGATAGAGTAGTCTGAGGTTCGTATGTCTACAAGTGAAGGTAGTCGTTCAAAAGATGCGATGTGATCCTTAAGGTGTAATTATACCTACGTGAGAGACATTATGTGAATGTTTGCTTGGATCAGCACCGTCTGAGTACCTTAACGCTCACAAAGCATCTGTTTCAACACACTACGAGGAGTTACATCTACAATATGTTTTCTTAGCAGTTAATTGTACGTAGACAAGGCAGTAAACCATTCACGGGACGCTTTGTGTCATACGGCGGTATCCCGGCTGTTGTTTTTCCACGATGTAAAACGCCAAAGCGTGTAACTAGTACCGTTTCAAGAAAAACATTAAGGATTATAGAAGTAACATTAAGGAGTGTTGGGGTTAGTATCGCAATCGATATGGGGCCTGGCTACTAATGTAGAGGTCCGGGTTCGATTCCCGGGCCCGTATTTACATTCCCCCTACGAATTTAGTCGGTGACTGAATCCAGTTGGGGTATGTAATGGTTGGCGCGCAAATCCTCCAGCCGTTTCTACATTCCCCAACGGTCTCAGTCAAATACTAGTTGTGCTGTATTCTGCCAAGCACTGAGAGGCGGCATAAGCCGTGTTTGTTAAGACAATTTGGTTCAACTTGATCCAACCAAATACCGGTTTGTTCGTCATACATAAACCTGAACGTACACCAGTTTCAACCATTAGTCGTTGTTTTTCGATAAAATATTCTATTGAGCCTCTTAAGCCGTTTTTAATTTCTAATAACCAAATTAATATTATCGTCTGAATTACCATATATTATTTTTATACAGCTTAAGAATTCTTTTTTATAAAGACTCTTTTGTTAATCTTGAATCAAACGTGATTCAAATGACCATTGAACTTTAAAAACATAAGGGATACTCCTAGAGAGGAAACATCTCTTCGCTTTCGGTTTATTTGTGGGAGGCAATTAAAAATTGATATTCTCTTCCTTTTCTAAGGCGGCTCTATAAATATTCATCTTTGGGACCCCTCTCTTATTATTTTCCATTAAAAACTGCCACAAAACACGCTTCGCCAATTTTTTAATTTTTAGACGCTATTTACGAATGAAGCAAAAGGAACATACTCGTTGTAAGCAGATCCAAGCCGGGTGTGTTTAAAAAATTATAAACAAAAAATGCGGGTTTTTACAGTTTTTAAAGCCAGTCGGAATTCTCTTAATTTTAATCCTCAAAAGTAAATGCCGCAGAAATAAAAACACAATTATAATTTGCAACAGTATTTATTAGGCTTATTTCATTTAAGATTTTTAAAACACTTGACAATATGAATTTAAGTAAGTTTTTTAAAAACTACTCATCACAAATATTGTAACGAGCCTACTAAAACAGAATGACTGTGATTAAACCCTATGTTTACGATACAATTCAAACCAGACTTTAAATTAGGTTCATTTTTCGAAGTATTTCTATTAACATTTTAAAATTTGAAATCAGTTGCAGCTTCACACAGCTTATTGCTGCCTCGGTTTTCATATTTTCTTTCATTCTTTTATTTTTAAGTTTATTTGTTTTAGGGTGTTGGCACTTAAATGTTTTCCTAAATAAATATCTGTTTTGGTTTCCATACCTATTGTAGGATATCCAACTGGTATTAGTTTCATTTGAAAACTTCTCTACAAAACTACTGCACTGATCATCGTAATTTTCACCTTCTAATTTACAATACACTCTTGATTTGAAGTTGTCAATATGAGCAGAATTTTCGAGATTAACTAGTTTACACGAATCTTTTAAAAAAAGTTCCAACTTTCCAGCGTTAATTTTAATTTCACAGGAACAGCTCGCTCACCAACAGTACAAATCGTAAGTAACGTTTGAAAGGATACATACACATACATCCTTGCCTTTACAGCCCAGAACGAAAGAAATTGGCCTCCAAAAGATTCCTCTCCACTTATTCCTGTCCTCAGCCATCCGCCACCAACTCACTGCACCCAGCTTCCTCGCATCACTGCCGACCTGGTCCAACCATCTGTTCTTCGGTCTTCCTTTTCCTATTGGCTTGTGTTTCATAATTCTTTTTGCCGTACGTTCGTTATCCATTCTCTGAACGTGTCCTGCCCATCTTAATCTATTAATTTTGGCAGATCGGACAACTGTAATGTCATTGTACTTAAACATATAATTCATTATTTTTCTCTTTCTCCAGACTCCGTCCTGTTGAATTGGCCCATAAATCCTTCTCAGTATCTTCCTTTCAAATACAGCCGGCCTCTATTCATAAATTTTCTTGAGTACCCAGCACTCAGAGCCATATGTCAATACAGGCCTTAGCAATGTCTTATAAAACGTGGCTTTAGTTTCTGCGGTTAATAGTCTTGATTTAAAATGTTTATTCAGCTCGTAATAGCTTCTATTAGCAGCCAGAATTATTCTTTCAATTTCGTGTATGCAGTTATTCTCATCATTGACATATGTCCTCAGATATACGAAGCCTTTTACTCTTTCAAAATTATAGCCATCTATTAGTGTATTTGAAATATTATCATTATTGCTTCCCACAGCCATAAACTTTGTTTTATTTTCATTTATAACAAGCCCCATACTTTTAGCCGATGATTCAAGTGCTCTAAAGGAATTCTTCAGATTATTTTCATTTCTGCTGATAATATCTATATCATCTGCATATGTTAGGAGCTGGATTCCTTTATGAAAAATATGTCCTCCTGTTTGTATTCCCCCAATACAATATGTTTATGTAACGCTTCCCGGGCACACCATTGAAAACAATCAGGACAATGAGTTGTAGAGGACTCAAGACCTATTGATTTTGGTGAAGATCGATTAAGGGAAAGGGGAAGTTTACCTGCAACGTTTTACGTTTTAACAAGAGTAAAGTACTACATTTTGATAAAGAAAGTATCCTTAAAAGGTCATAATAATCCACTGTAGAAAGGTCGATCAAATATCTATAAATGAAAAGGGTAGTTAAAGGGTGAGGGGGTAATTTTTTGTATTGATGTTATAAATTTATTCGACCGAAAACTTAAGAATTTAAATAAAATATTAACAATTGATATCGTTCCATGTAAACAAAATATCGTAACCACGGATACGTAAACAAAATAATTTTTTGTTTTCAGAAATTCGCATATTACAAACGCTGGGCGGTATTCGCCTTCTTTCGCTTTGTTTAAATAAAAGATAATTTAATCAAATGAATTCTTTATTACTTCCATATTCCTTAAGGAATGGAAGTATGGTGATGGCAAAAAAAATCGTGTTCGAGATTATTGCAGATTCTGATTCTACTACGCTCAAAACATGAAAAAAAGTCGTTTTCCGAAAAGTGTCTGTGTGTGTGTGTGTGTCTGTAGATTTTTTTTCTATGGCAAACGATAACTGCCGCAAATTGAAACAGAATCAAATAATTTTTTGCATACAGCCCTGATTTGTAGAGTACTCACGACCTATTGTTTTTGGTGAAGATCGGTTGAGGGAAAGGGGTAGTTTACCTGCAACGGTTTTTTTTTTATCAAGGGAAATTTTTTTGTTTGGCAAACGATAACAGCCGCAAATTCAAACAGAATCAAATAATGTTTCGCATACAGCCCTGAATTGTAGAGTTCTCAAGACCTATTGTTTTTGGTGAAGATCGGTTAAGGGAAAGGGGTAGTTTACCTGTAACGTTTTATGTTTTAACAAGGGTATTTCGTATGGCAAACGATAACAGCCGCAAATTCAAACAGAATCAAACGATTATTTGCATACAGCCCTAAATTGTAGAGTTCTCAAGGCCTATTGTTTTTGGTGAAGATCGGTTGAGGGAAAGGGGTAGTTTACCTGCAACGTTTTTTTAACAAGGGTATTTTCTATGGCAAACGATAACAGCCGCAAATTCAAACAGAATCAAAAGATTATTTGCATACAGCCCTGATTTGTAGAGTACTCAAGACCTATTGTTTTTGGTGAAGATCGGTTAAGGGGAAGGGGTAGTTTACCTGCAACCTTTTACGTTTTAACAAGAGTAAAGTACTTGAAAATTTATTTAAACGTTTTGAAACAATGGTAATTGTTGAAAATAAAATAATTTTGTTGCCAGGCAATAAAATTATAATTTTTTCATTTTAATGTAAATCATGTATAAGAGAAAATATATCGCGCTTGGCAGGCGATATTATGATTTAAATATAAATCTTAGAATATGGAAGTCATGTATGGTTCTCCATACCGATATTTTTTAAATTATTAACAACTATGTACAAATGGTATTTTGAGTATCTGTCTCAGCGTTTTTACCAAAAGCATGCTGATATATTTAGTTTCGTTCTGAGTATACATATTAAAAATAATTTTATAATTAATTAGAACATGAAAGTCACGTATGGTTAAACGATACCACGAAAAACCTTGCATGCCAGCATAGACTCCAGCTAAACAGAAAAACCTTTTACCTTTTTATTAGCCGTTCGTTTAGATCACGAATGTGGCAAAAATCCCGTATTTTGCGCTTTCAGCTTATACTGTTGGCGAAAGAAGGTGTGGTAACGAAAATTCTACTTTTGTTCGTTGCGAAACCATTTGTTATTGTAACGTGAAGCACAGAGAACTAAATTCTACCGTAAAGATTAAATTTTACAAATTCAGTGTACATCGATATTAACTAATTACGATGCTAACAATTCTCTTGTTGAGGTACGAAAAAAAGCCTACAGAAAAACAAAAATATCGGTATGGAGAACCATACATGACTTCCATATTCTAAGATTTATATTTAAAATCATTTTCGAAATGAAATATTACCTTAGAAACTACTTCTTTCTACTTACTGCTTCAGCCTTAACCACAGTACTGTGGTCACTAACATATACCACCTCACGTTATCGCACTCGATTTTCACTGATGATGGAAGTCGATGGCATTGCCGAAACGTCTGGTTTTGTAGAAAACATTGGGCTACGGCCAAATATCCCGGGAAGGAATTTTAACAAAAACTACTTCTTTGTTGCCGATAACGTTGTACACATATATATAAAAAATATGCATAAAATTAATGGCTTGTATAAGTTAATGATTGATCTCCATTAAGTAGTGCTCAAGTTTCCAAAGTTTTAATATTATGATGTCCGTAACATCAGAGCAGGTTTTAGTGTGTATGAGGGTACACCGTGGACAACAATTTTCAACATTCCCTATGGAGCGTTGCTCAGAGTAAAGCTGCGAATCTACAGTGTACGTTTCACAGAACAAACACGCGGAAAAGAAGGAGCGTTCCCAAGTCTCATGGACCCTGAGCATCTTGCAGAGGGTTCATTCCCTAAAGACGAAAAGTCTGTCTATGAATCGTTCCTCTGTAAACACGTGCAGTTACACTGCCCAGCGATCCACAGGAAGCAAATCGCTATCCACGCTGGACACTTTTTCGGCTTGCATGCGTTATGTTGGTATGGTTTCGGCACTTTCCATTTAAAAAGCGTGCAAATGTAAGAAAATAAACATGAATGAGGCCAGAAATAACGCGAATTGTGTGTGTGTGTGTGTGTGTGTGTGTGTGTGTGTGTGTGTGTGTGTGTGTGTGTGTGTGTGTGTGTGTGTGTGTGTCTTCCCTGCCTTTTTATTGCGGTAGTCATAATAATAAAATGGAAACGTAAACAGTACATAACTGAGATATGCTTGCTTGCCACGCACGATATATTTTCTCTTATACATGATTTACGTTAAAATGAAAAAATTATAATTTTATTGCCTGGCAACAAAATTATTTTATTTTTAACAATTACCATTGTTTGAAAAAGTTTAAATGAATTTTCAAGTACTTTACTCTTGTTAAAACGTAAAAGGTTGCAGGTAAACTACCCCTTCCCCTTAACCGATCTTCACCAAAATCAAAAGGCCTTGAGTCCTCTACAATTCAGTGACGTATGCAAAAAATTATTTGATTCTGTTTGAATATGCGGCAGTTATCGTTCGTCATAGAAAATTACCCTTGATAAAAAACGTTGCAGGTAAACTACCCCTTCCCCTTAACCGATCTTCACCAAAAACAACAGGTCTTGAGTACTCTACAAATCACGGCTGTATGCAAAAAATTATTTGATTCTGTTTGAATTTGCGGCTGTTATCGTTTGCCATATAAAATACCCTTGATAAAAAAAACGCTGCAGGTAAACTACCCCTTTCCCTTAACCGATCTTCACCAAAAACAATAGGTCTTGAGAACTCCATAATTCAGGGCTGCATGCGAAACATTATTTGATTCTGTTTGAATTTGCGGCTATCGTTTGCCATAGAAAAAAATCTACAGACACACAGACACTTTTCGAAAAACGACTTTTTTCATGTTTTGAGTGTAGTACAATCAGAATCTGCAATAATCTCGAACACGATTTTTTTGCTATCACCATATTTCCATTTCCTTAAGGAATATGGAAGTAAAAATGTAGTCATGTTAGGTAGAAATCGAGGAGAACAGTTAAATAGGGTTTGCATGTATATCTAATTATTCATAATTCTGGGGCCGATTTTACAGGAAAAACTAATTTTTTACAAAAATTAACTGGAATATGTGTAAACCCCTTTTATGACTTTTAAATAAAATTTCTTCATGGGTTGTGCTAATTTTTGACAACGTACAAATTGATGTCTTTTTCACTAGCGGTGTTTTTTACGGCCAATTTGACGGACGAAAATTCAAAAATCTCATTTGTGAATTTCATTATTTTCATGTATATCGGATGGCTTGAATGAACTATTTCCTAATTTTTGTATAGACAAAATTTTGAAATTGTAATTTTGTAAGCCTCGTTTTTTTGAACACCACTGCATTCCTGTATTACGAACGTATTAGGTAAAACATTAATTTGCATAGGTAAATATTATATTTTAAAATACGTTTGTTTTCCTCAGTTTAATAAATTAAAACTTTTTAGTAATATTGTTGAAATTACTAATTTTCCGTTGGTCTTACTATCGTTGACAGTAATTTTCCAACATACCGTAAACTGTCCGACATCAGTGAATTTCGGCATAAAATCCTGTATTCTTGTTCGGTTATACAAGACTACATACGAGATTGGCAATGGGAGTTGTATTTAATGGCACTTGTTTTTGTAGACAATATCTAATCGACATGGATCCGTAATTGTAGAATTCAGAAAATGTTGGCTCTTTGAAAAATAATTAGATAATCATAAACTGAAGGATTGTAAAATGTGTTAAGGATGAAACCTGTAATGAGTGATGGAGGGTGAACAGCAAATTATATAGTAGGGAGGAGCGCGCGATGCTCGCCGTTGAGTCTCGCTGGCATGATACAAATTTCAAATGGCTGTGGCGTCAGCTTTCCTACTTCCTTTACGTAGACGTAAAATTTACATATGTTTTTTGCGTGTTCTTTTAACTGTAGATTTTTACTTTTTCATGTTTTCTTCGTAGTCGTGAAACGCTTATTTTTCTAAGTTCTGATCTTATTTATAACTACGATGTTTACTCCTTCGATTTTAATTCCTCGGTATAGTAGCATAAACACGACAATACATGACAGGATACAAATAGGTAACAGCATACTGTGCTAACAGTAGACTATTGAGATGGAAATTCTTTAGTCGCAACACAAAAATGAAAGTACAGTATATAAAACACCTACTATACCGGTTGTTGCTTACGAGGGTGAGACGTGGACATAGCAAGAAACGCTGAGAAGGTTTGAAAGCATGATTGCACGACGTGTTTGTGGAAGATGATGAATGGAAAATAAGAAATGGCGGACAGTGTAAGATTTGTTAAGAAGGCTCAGCGAATAGAATGTCTAGGGCACCTGGAGCGGATGGACGATCAGCGTATGCCACAGAAAATCCTGAAGACACAGGTGTATAAAAGCAGAAAGAGGGATCGGCCTAGGATAAGATGGTAGGATGGTGTGCTGGAAGATCTCAGAAGAATGAACGTGAAGTGTTACGATGAGATGGCAACGGATAGGACACGTTGGAGATGATTGGTGTTGGAAGCTAGGGCTCACGTTGAGCTGTAGTGCTACAGAAGAAGAAGATCCATTTGATCGTTTTGTCCTGATCCCTGTATGTTCTACGTAGGTGATTGTAATTTATAGATCTTTCACAGAAAAATTCCAAAGCTTAACTTTAGAACTTAAGTTGGCTTTAGTTGTAAGCTAAATAGCTTAAAATTACACAATATAAGTGAAGATGAAGAAGGAGATCAAGAAGAAATGCGTTTATTTCTCGTTCGTTTATGCGTAGGCAACCACACAATAGATGTTCGTTTCCGACAGCAGTAACAATAAATAATACATGCTTGTAAAACGTCGAATAAACCAGCGATTCCCAACTGTCGGCCGTTGACTTTATCTTGTGAAACCAATTTAATAATTATTATATTTAATTATTAAAAGTTACTTTACGTTAATTAATTTAAAATAATTACTTCAACATTTTCAAATGTTCTTTGGGGGAAAAATTCAGCTCATTTTTAAAGCTGTCGGTAGATATCAGAAGAGTTTAACAAGGATTAAATACATTTTTTTATTAATTTCAAAAATCGTGGTCGAGTTTAACATGAGAAACAAAGAATTTGAAATTGCTGAAAAATACTGTCTCGCTTCTTAATAATCCTCTGGTACTATCAGCGAAGCACAACAACCAACGTTCACCTAGAATTGTGTGATTTTCAAGCTGATCGCTTCTTGTAGACCAAGCAAGAAAAGGGACCAGATTTCATTATGCTGCTACCTCGTGAATGATTTCCATATCTGTCCAAGTTCTGGACAGAAAACGACATCAATGTTTGGTGGTACATGCATGTTTGAAACTGTGTTCTAATCAAGAACTACAGCAGACGTTTCCTCATAGATTCTTCACTCCTTTACGCAGTGAAATTAGCAGCAATTCCACCTGTTAACGTTTTTGTTGTCAATCGTTTTAATGGTCGTTAGTGGGATTTTAGTTTGTTGCGGTGCACAAAACTGTCTAGGTACTTCTGGTAACAAAATTTCGTGTCTTTTTGTACTTTTTTCTAAAAATACGAGCTCTGTTATTACGAGCATTATATTATCTTCTTCTCCTTTTTGTGACTTAGAATTCTAAAGTGGCCAGGACATTCTGTTGTTCGCCCTGTGGTTTACAACAGGGGGGTATTTACGGGGTGGGGGAAGGGACCGGACCCCCCCAGAGGGTCGAAAAAAGTTGACGAATTTTGTTAATCCCTTAATTTTTAGACTAGTTTGTTCTTTTTCAACTGTGTACGCTAATATAGTAGTAACTCTTTGTTAAATATATAAACAGCTTTCTTACACCGCATTTGCGTATACGTTTGAATGATGAAATATAGGAAAATCTGTCCCGTCAGTATCTTCTAAACATTGTTTCAGTAACGCGTATTTTTATTGTGTTATTATGGTTTATTTTAATCGCATTGATTTCAGGATGTTATCACATGTTTTTCAACCAGTTTAAAGATAGTAATGTTGATTAGTCTTCACTCGTTTTTACTTCCATGTTCCATAAGGAAATGGAAGTATGGTGATGGCGAAAAAAATCGTGTTCGAAATAAGGGCTGATTCTGATTGTACTACCCTCAAAACATGAAGAAAAGTCGTTTTCCGAAAAGCGTGTGTCTGTGTGTAGAATTTTTTCTATGGCGAACGATAACTACCGCAAATTCAAACAGAATCTAACAATTTTTTGCATATGTGCCTGAGTTGTAGAGGACTAAAGGCCTATTGATTTTGGTGATGATCGGTTAAGGGGAAAGGGTAGTTTCCCTGCAACGTTGTACGTTTTAGCAAGAGTAAAGTACTTAATTTGGATAAATAAAGTATCCCGAAAAGGGCGTAATAATACACTGTAGAAAGGTAGATGAAATATCTATAAATGAAAAGGATAGTTGAAGGGGGGAGGGGATAATTTTGTATATGTGTACTACGTTATCGGCAACAAAGAAGTAGTTTGTTGTTAAAATTCATTCCCGGGCTGTTTGGCCGTGGTCCAATGTTTTCTGAAAAACCAGACGTTTCGGCAGTGCCATCGACTGCCATCATCAGTGAAAATCGAGTGCGCTAACGTGAGGTGGTATACGTTAGTGACCACAGTACTGTGGTTAAGGCTGAAGAAAGAAGTTTCTATGGAAATATTTCATTTCGAAAATGATTTTAAATATAAATCTTAGGACATGGAAGTGTCATGTATGGTTCTCCAACCGATTTTTTTGTTTGTATGAAGCCGACTCGACCGGACCCCCTCCAAGACAAAATTCTAGATACGCTACTGCGTGGAGTTGTACAGAAAGAAAGGGCAGTGATTGTACACGTTGTAGACACTATAATGAAATTAATATTTTTTACCGCTGGTGTCAACGTAGGTATCGTATACGTTGCTTCCGGTCAGTGTAAACGACCTGTGGAGGTAAGAGAAAAATGAACGAAATTAATTGTTTACTTGTTGCTGTTATTTGAAGCCGAGTTTGACATCCGCACACGCGCGCCTACCTGGACAGTCCGTATCACACGTTGTATAAAGTTACCGCGACATATTGATAGCTGTCTTTTACAACTGAAAATAAACAGCTTTTTCCTCTCGTTTAAAATATTCAACCAATTATTTCATAGCGATAGTGTTGGCGACAAAATATTGTTTAGAAACAATATCTTTTCGTGCGCGAGAATTTTAGGTTTCTCAAATATTCGTTAAGTACATTTTCTATAACTGCAGTGCGTTATTCTTAAAAACTCATTTATTTCGGATTATCAGGCTTTTCGACTAATCCAGTTTGGGTTTAGGGCTGGGACTGTCTTGTGTTTTACAGTTTGGCTCCAGACTTTCAGCAAAGTTATTGACGACTCGTCTCGAAAAACGCCTTTTGATAAACATATAATAACTAATATGTTACACTACTTTTCTCAATTTTTACTTCCATTTCCTTATGAAACATGGAAATGTTTCAGAACATGTTCCTTAAGGAAATGGAAGTATGGTGATCGCGAAAAAAATCGTGTTCGTGATAAGTGCATATTCTGATTGTACTACCCTCAAAACATGAAGAAAAGTTATTTTCCGAAAAGTGTCTCTGTGTAGAATTTTTTCTATTGCGAACGATAACCGCCGCAAATTCAAACAGAATCGAATAATTCTTTGCGTATGTGGCCGAGTTGTAGATGACTCTAAGGCCTATTGATTTTGGTGCAGATCAGTTAAGGGGAATGGGTACTTTACCTGCAACGTTTTACGTTTTAACAAGAGTAAAGTACTTAATTTTGATAAATAAAGTATCCTGAAAAGGTCGTAATAATCAACTGTAGAAAGGTCGATCAAATATCTATAAATGAAAAGGGTAGTTAAAGGGGGAGGGGGTAATTTTTTGTATTGATGTTATAAATTTATTTGACCGAAAACTTAAAAATGTCAGTAAAATAGTAACAATTGATATCGGTCCGTGCTATGTAACCACGGATACGTACACAAAATAATTTTTCGTTTTCAGAAATTCACAGATAAACGCCGGGGGGTACTCGCTTTCTTTGGCGTTGTTTAAATAATAGATAATTTAATTCCGTATTTTTAAAATATTAACAACTAGGTACAATTTATTATCTTTCTCAGGGTTTTCACCAAAAGCTTGCTGATATATTTAGTTTCGTTCTCAGTGCACGTATTAAAAATCATTTTATAAGTATTTAGAACATGGAAGTCGTGTATGGTTCTCCATACCGATTTTTTAAAACTGTGTTTAAATATCAACAATTTTTCAGTTTTCGCTGAAAAGCAACTATTAACAGAAATACGAATTACACTAATGTAATTTGTTTTTCCTATCTATAATTAATTTATTTTTTAGTCTGTTCCGTCGAAACGTTAATCGAGACTGGCGTTCCCACTCGCTTGCCACCGTGAAGTCAGCATCACGACCAAGACAACAACGACAAGTTTTGCAGCGTTCCCCTCTTTTCTGGAGGGGGGGGACGAGTACTAGAAAGTATTAATATACTCTTGCTGAGTATAAATGGCTACGTACTTTTTTACCGCTGTAAATTGACTCGGCATTATACATTTATTTTTGTATGAACAATGCACGTGCAAGCGTAAAGGTAGCAGGTGTATTGGAAATGTTTTCTCCAACTCTACATTTTCATGCCGGTACAGTAATTGATTACCGCTGCCCGGGTCGCTTAACTCTCAATATTTTCCTGAAATTGATGTCTTGCTTGCTTCGAAGTTACCACCGGTATTGTTAACTATGCGGTTTAAGGTAATTTCAAGAAACCCTTACCACACATAGAACGTGTCCAGTTGTAGAGTTTATTCCTTTAGTGGAGTAAATCATTATCTCAGTCTTTCCTTTGCGCCCATATTTGTGATCCTCTCCACGTAATTTCAAATGTAACGTTTGTCTCAGATGCTTACATGATTCAGCACATTTTCAGCGTTCCTGTTCAATGGCGCCAACTGATGGGGATGGGCTCATATTTTTTCTCCCCCTCCCCAATAATTACAGCTAGTAGACGACCTCTGTTTCAAACGGATACACACTGCTTGATACAAAAATGATATCCAAACAAAGGTGTTCCTCGTACCCGTACGTATTATTTAATTATACGGCGCATCGATGTGGCGAGATTTTTGGATACATGTAAGCAATTTACCTTACCACGTAGGTGACAACCAACTTGTAATTCTGTAGATACTTATTTGTAAATTCTTAGCACTAAATTGTTTTACTTATAAAAGTTTCTCTTAAACGAACGCTGCCAACAAATTCATGACGACGTATAAAATCACGACGAGAGCAGAGAGGACACGAGTGTATAGTTCGGTCGGCCAGAAGGACAACAGTCGGTATCAAAACAGCTGGTATCAGCCATAATTCATGTTTTATCTCACATCAGCGTAGTTACGTTGTTGACATATTTCTGCACACGAGTGGGTCGTTCCGCAGAAGCTGTTACGTTGGAGTCAATAAATATAATTGTGGCAACGTAGAGTCGAAACGGTAATCCCATTTTACTAACGGTGCAGTCTGATTGGAGCACAGATTCAGTGTCGGGAAGTGCCGCGCAATTAAAAACACGTTATTACATCAAAGGCTTCCGACAGTTATTCTTCTGGCCGAGCGAGCTATACGAAGCAGCTGTCTGAGTGTTTATAACCCTACGTAACCACCGCTTTTTTAAGAGGTAGTAAGCAGCCTGCTAGCATCTAGTTATAGCTGACGCTATGAGTTATTCAAAGTTCACTGCGTCTTCATACAAGACAATATTCAGTACTATATTATTTCCATAGTATTCACTAATTTTATTCCAATAACCTTAGTAATTACAATAAAACTATTGCCTACTTTAAATTGTAAGCACTTCTTACACTACATTTATGAATACGTCGGTTTTGATATAACATCAGTGAAGATGGTACAATATATTTGATAGTGGACAGTATTTGTTTTTAGTTTATTTTATTTACGAATATATTGTCGTTGTGTAGGTTTTATATAGGCCTATACGGTTTACGTCAGTGCCCTCCCTTTTCGGTGCCACTGATACTCGTATTGCCACTTATTGCTCGAGTATTTTGTCATTTGTTTGGTAAGAGTTCTTCTTTTAGTGTATTGCCTAATCAGGCGTCGACGACTCCCATTTCAATTATGGTTGCTAAGGATTAATACAATGTTTTTGAGCATTCATTTTCATCCCACATTTATTATCCCTCACTCAATGGTTTCCCTTGTTTTCCGTATATCCCCTATGCCTCTCACGTCTTTCATGTATGCGTAACTTTCCTCTCACTTTTGGTTTCTCTTTAAATAGACCGTTTTGTTTACCTGTTACTCCTCATACGCACTATCGACAGGTTCCCAGCAACCAGAATATGGAAGACCAAAGACGAGAGAATAACAGGCCAATAAAACACAGAAAACGGGCCAGTATCGGCTTCGGATGTGCCTCAATTGGTTCATCCCCTTACTGCAAGAACGTCGTAATACGTCCACTTTCTTCACCACCAACCTTTCACCACTTTTTTTTTGTACTTCGCGACTGGATGACACATCCCAAATCGCGTCCCACCTTTTAGTTTCTATAATAAGTGTTTATTTACCGAAAGCATTGGTTTTAATAAAAACAAATACTTTTTAATACGACAGTAAATTTAATAAAGAACTCTTTTTTTTTTTTTTTTGTAATGAGAGATGTGAACGGGATGGACTCTGGTTATTACCTCAGTGGAAACACATGATAAGAAACAAGCTATCCGATCGGTTGCCTCCTCTTTTGACTCCGTTGATTGCTCTTGATTTCTTTGGTCACTGACTGTGAAATAGTTTCCGGCAACATTGCGTAACAACACTCCTAACTATACAAAATTTTTACTTTATCATTTATGTTTTCATAGGATACGTTTTATCATATTCGTGTCTCCGTGTGCTTCAGTAGTGTTCTATTATTTATAATTTTCTATCTTAGAGTTAAGTTTATTTATCTTTCGTTTATTATCAGTGTATATAAATCCGTCCAAAAACCTTTCCATATTTGAAAACTCCCATGCAGATTACTCTACTTGAAGGTGGTATGTCTATAGACCTGTGAGTAATGTTATTTTTGAACTATAATTAAATGTTTCCACAGAGTGCTTGTATGTAATACTGACGCTTGTAATTGTCTGTAAACATTGTAAAAAGCAAGAAAGACATTCTGTAAACGAGTAAAGTTGCAAGAAAGACATTTTTTCCAAATCGTTCGAATGAAGATGATAGATTCCACGCTACTACAGTCTGTCTCGCTCAAAGTATTAAACTGGATTATTGATTGTAAAATGATTGATGCATTTCTGAATACCGTCTGCTTTTGACGATTCCAGTAGCTAACTGTGAATCTAAAAGATCATTTTCTGTATTAAAACTCATTAAAGGCATTTTGACTTCAACTGTGGGAGATGAGAGACTATCTTCGTTAGCAGGGTTGACTATTGAATCGCTCAATTTAGAAGAAATTATACAAGACTTTGTTAAGGCAAAAATAAAAAAAAATTGATCCATTACTATTTTCTAAGCTTAAGTACGGCTATGCTCATTGTGATCACTATTTAGCTAAATATTTGTTGTAATTTGAGAGTTTAATAAAGTAATTGTTAACTTCGAAATTGTGTGTATTTATCAGTCTAAATAATGGATAAAAATTTGAATTTTGAATGGGGGGGGGGCACCAGTCTGATGGCAGCATAGGGCACCACGCGCATCTAATCCGCCCCTGAGTACAACTATCGTATCTTCAGTTTGTTGTTATTGTGACTAGGACATATACTACTTCTTGCCAACCTGGTTCGTGTTACTTGTGTTCTACCAGGGGTGTATCCAGGATTTTTTCATGGTGGCGAGTTGTTGATCACGAGTGAAGTGTTTTTTGATGGTAGGGGATTTAACCACTTATAGCCTGTTGTATACGTTCAAGCTGGGTGCTGCTTAAAGGTTTACTGTGAGGTATTTTTGTTCACGTAAAAATTTCGAAAACCTGTGTGATGTGATGAAAACGTGTGTGGTTAATAATTCACACCTCTGCTAAGACTCGAGCAAGTTACAAAAAGAGTGTTCAAATTACAAATAATTGTGCGCTTCCCCCCCCCCCCCCATACAGACGGGGAAGCATGACCCTGTAGGAATATTGGATGGAATGAATTACAGGGTTTACCTGCATTGATGAAAAAGAAAAAAAATAAGTGGTTTAGCGACTGTCCGGGGGCGAGTGAAAACCTGGTTTCTGTGCGGCCATGTTGCCCATTCGGTGTCCGAAACTGAACTAACTTGCATTGTGCACCGAGCGCGTTGCAGAAGACAGTCGCTAGGGCGCGCCAGTAAATTCTGAACAAGTATCGTCGTATACGTGGTGGTATCGTGCACCGTGTACGGTAGTACCATACCTCGAAGGCTCTGTGGTTTTCCAGCCTTCATCATCCACGATTCTGTTAAAAGTGTTTATGGTGTATTTTTTGAACCTTTGTTGACTTTTGTTTTTAGAAGATTTTCACTAAACAACAATATGTGTATGCAGGGTCGTATTTACGGGGGGGGGGGGTTCGAACTGGACTGAACCCCCGCCCAAGGGTCGAAAAAGTTTACGAATTTTGTTAAGCTTAATTTTTAGATTGTTTTATCTGTTTTATTATTTTTTCAGCTGAGTATGCCAGCTGAGTAATAGTAGTAAGTTTTTTAAAATATACTACAAACATGTTTATTACACAGCATTAGAGGAGGCCTATACGTTTGAAATGTGAAATGTAGAAAAATCAGTTCAGTCAATAAGCATCTTGTAAACAATTGTTTATTTTGTTATTACCGTTTACTTTAATGAGACTGATATTTCAGCCACTTTATGGATAGTAATGTTGATTTAGTCTTCACTTGTTTTTTCATTTGTATGAAGCCGACCCGACCCGTGACTCCCTCCCCCCCCATGGCCAAATTATAGAAACGCCGCTGTGTGTATGTAGCTGTAAATCATAATTTTTGGCAAAAGTCGAGAGTCGAGATTGGATGATTCATCTCAGGGTTGACGACATCTCAGCTGGATTATCACTCCCTTCAGCTGTTACTCCTACGAACCAAAGTACGCGGAAAGTTTTATTTGCACGGTGGTACAGTAGGCGCTTCTCTTAGGTGTCCGACACCCGGCTCGCGTTCCCCGAGATATACACGTGATTGTTACAGTTTCGCTGACTGTGTTGTAAAGTGATCATTGTTGGCAGACGGTAAACATTCCTAACGGTCGTTTCTGTAGTCCGGTAGCGTCCAAATAGTTGGTGTTACTGGAGCGGTGATCGCAGTATAACTTCATTGTGTGTGCATGATGAATAGGCGATACATACCGGTGTGTTACGGTGCATTAGACACAATGAAGGCTTGACCTTGTGCTCACCGGAAACCAGCCGGTAATAACCGGACAGCCAGGGTGGAGTACGCTATGGCAGGAAGCTCGAATCATTACATTATACATCTCCGTAATTAACTGTTTATCTTTGTTTTTTTTTATTTTGCTTTTTAATTATTACAAAAGCAGTAAAGACGCGTTGAGCGGCACGAGTTCGCAGTGGGTAATGCGATGCACGATCTCACTACGGGAATGCCACGAGTACGTAGGAACGTTGCGATACTTGGTTCGATTACACTGTATCTTTTATCAGTTCATGGATAGACAAAATATTGATACTTCAATATTATTGAGCCTTATCTACCGATATTTCCTGTACCGAAACTATCGATTAGCTATTAACGGATAAAGACAAAAGGAAATGTCAAAAATTTAAAAATAAATAAATAAGGGTTACCGTTTAGCAACTTTAAATAATTCTATATTGAACAGTGTTTTTTTGCATGCTATTCGAATCTTATATAATGCTGTTCAGAACAACAGTTAAAGTCTGAAAACGTCGCCGTTATATACCTACGTTACATACGTAACGCAAACGCAGAACTAGACGCGGTGTCGGAACGCCGTTTAAAAGCGCTCCGTGAACTAATTTATATTTGTAAACTTTCGTCGATTTCATTAATACCAACATTTAACACACGTCGTTTTATTTATCTTACAGTAAAACAAACGTTTCGGCCGTATTCCTCATTGGGTAAACTGAGAATAAACAAAATAAAAACGGTGTTGTTATGATTTATGTTCCAATTTAAGCAGAATGTGCGGGGAACCGCATAGTTTCGATCTCCGTAGCACAGATTGAAATGTTTGTTTTTGAGAACCTGTGAAGACCATTTGATCAAAACTGTCGAACCATTTCTGCGGCTAAACGGTCAGACCGATTTATTCCATTCGCCCCATATTGTTACGACGGTCTCACGGATCGTCGTATGGCACAGTGGAAACAAAATATAGACACCAATGAAATCACTATGCTCTGCATGACGGTGGTTGGCGTGTGGACCCTTGGCCTACCTGCTGCCTCTCCCCCATTGTAATACTTCCCCCCGGGCTCGACAGCAGCTAATTGCCACGCGAGTCACCTCACTGTGCGTCCAGTATGAAACCATTTTTTTTTTTGCCTCGCCCAATACTGCTAAAATTTTGTTATATTTGAAATCGGCGAAATAATACGATGGAAATGACACCAAACACGACTAAGAAATATTAAAAATTGGGCGTTATAAAGTAACAATGACTGAATTATTACAATGACTTATGCTAGCGATTGTAATAAAGCAGGTCAAAGGTGATGCTGGTAAACAAAATCGGTCCGAGTCACCAGAGAACCTATGAAAAAAAACAAACATTTGCTAACATTTTTCTTAAAATAATTATTTGTAAATAAGACCAGTTATGACTTGGTTTATGAAAATAAATTTTTTTCTACTAATCTTTTTTACTATTATGACTTAGCTCATAATAGTACCCTACTTTGATAATATTTTTTTAGATAGTACTGTATTTTTACAATATCTTTTGGAACAACGTTTCTCAAACATTTTGACCTTTGTAATATAAGGCAAAAAAAATAATTAAAACACTAAATAAATATACCAAGTCTACTTACTCACATTAAAACAGCTATTCCAATGGAGATGTTCCCAAGTCTTCTTCCTCGTCAGAGTTCCAGTCACTGTCGTCATTATCTGAATCTCCTGGAGCCAAGTTGATGATCATTTCCTGGACACAGCGGTCATCAAGTCCTTCACTCAGCCAATCATCATCCATTTCTTTCTTTACGTGTTTAATAACTCAGTTTTTCCACGAATCTGCTTGGTACTCTGTCATACTGGTTCTCTGTCCACTACCAGCGCGTAAACACGAAATATTGTGTGTGTTCTTTTTCAAACAAAGCAATTAAACAAGTATTCATATTTTTCATTTAAATTTATTCTTTGAGCACTATGCACTGAAGATGTGTGTTAAAGTAATTGTTGAGCTTTTATCTTGAAACGCCTTAAAATTTAATACTTTTTAGTCGTGTTTGGTGTCATTTTCATCGTATTATTTCGCTGATTTCAAATATTACAAAATTTTACCAGTATTGGGCGAGGCAAAAAAAAAATTGTTTCATACTGGACGCACAGTGAGGTGACTCACGCAGCAATTAGCTGCTGTCGAGCCTGGGCGGAAGTATTACAATGGGGGAGAGGCAGCAGGTAGGCCAAGGGTCCACACGCCAACCACCAACCACCGTCATACAGAGCATAATTACTAGCTTTGATGAGTCACAAATAACAATTTGAAATCAACAAGATACTCTCATACAGTAATTCTAGTTAAATTCATCCACACGCAATAATAATGTCAATTATTAGAGGTCCACACTAATTATAACACAATAATCATTTCGCCACAATACTCCGATCCGCACTTGATTAAATCACCAGGTGTAAACTAACTCTCTAAGCCGGCCGCTGTTGCTTATATAGCCTGCCAGAATAATTTTCCATGCCAGCCTAATTTGCGTAGTTAACAAGCACTCGAAAGATCTAGAAGCTACATTAGTACATTGGCCTTGACAAAGTTTAAAAGGAATAAATCCCAATTTTAGTACCAAGCCACGTGTTGTTCAATCAAATATATTGCAACTCACCGTCTGCGGCTTTTTGAAACAGCGTCTTCACTATAAAGTTGACATGTTTCAGGACACTTGTCCCATCCTCAGAACTTAAAATATTCGTGTATCATTTAACGTTGATACAGTTGTCAAATAATTAAAATCCAATATAAATGTTTAAAAACGAGCGCCACGATTAAACGATGTAATTCGTACGGTGACTGACCGCGCACTGAATTACGTCTGGCTCCCACCACGACAATAACGCATGGCAGTGTCGTACAATACATTCGACTTGAAAAGCAGTTGATCATTTAAAACACGCGGCTTGGTATCAGTATTATTATACGCTTTATAAATTTCGTACTCTTCAAGGGCGTTCATATATCGCCCTTTCTTACATATGTGAATAGGTATCAAGTTAGTTTTAAAATTAGTGTAATTATGATTCTCGGAAATGAGGTGTTCTGCAAATTTTGACTTGATATTGTCCAAGCTGTGAAGGTGTGTAGGCGGCCTATGTTCTGTAAATCTTTTTAAAAAACCACGACCTGTCTGGCCCACATAAAATGCATCACAATCGTCACATATCAATTTGTAAACACCAGTTTTATGTTCAAGGCTGGTAGTTCTGCGGACACGAAGATTATTCATAATATTATTAGTGGTTTTGTAAGTGACCTTTATATTGCTGTTTTTATTAAAAATTTACCCAAAAATCTTAGGCATAAGGTGTGTGTACGGTGTTGCAATATATTTGCGTGTTGTATTCTCGCGAGTTTTATGTCCGTTAATGTTTCTATGCTTTTTCTTATGTTTTCGAAGGATGTTGTTCACCATATCGACATCATAACCATTAACGGACATAAAACTCGCGAGAATACAACACGCAAATATATTGCAACACCGTACACACACCTTATGCCTAAGATTTTTGGGTAAATTTTTAATAAAAACAGCAATATAAAGGTCACTTACAAAACCACTAATAATATTATGAATAATCTTCGTGTCCGCAGAACTACCAGCCTTGAACACAAAACTGGTGTTTACAAATTGATATGTGACGATTGTGACGCCTTTTATGTGGGCCAGACAGGTCGTGGTTTTTTAAAAAGATTTACAGAACATAGGCCGCCTACACACCTTCACAGCTTGGACAATATCAAGTCAAAATTTGCAGAACACCTCATTTCCGAGAATCATAATTACACTAATTTTAAAACTAGCTTGATACCTATTCACATATGTAAGAAAGGGCGATATATGAACGCCCTTGAAGAGTACGAAATTTATAAAGCGTATAATAATACTGATACCAAGCCGCGTGTTTTAAATGATCAACTGCTTTTCAAGTCGAATGTATTGCACGACACTGCCATGCGTTATTGTCGTGGTGGGAGCCAGACGTAATTCAGTGCGCGGTCAGTCACCGTACGATGTACATCGTTTAACCGTGGTGCTCGTTTTTAAACATTTATATTGGATTTTAATTATTTGACAACTGTATCAACGTTAAATGATACACGAATATTTTAAGTTCTGAGGATGGGACAAGTGTCCTGAAACATGTCAACTTTATAGTGAAGACGTTGTTTCAAAAAGCCGCAGACGGTGAGTTGCAATATATTTCATCCTTGACAAAGACTCACACCTGCTCGGCAAGCCAAGAATGTGTTGAGTAACACTCTCAACTGTTCAAGAGCATTCCGTAATTATCGGAACGATATATTTAAAGACACATACTCACTAAGGTGAAGTTTTAAAAAATGTATGTACACATTTTTAACACTATCAGCATGTGTAGAAGATGGGCGAGTTCCTGGCAGTATCGTTTATTTTATTTATATTGTAATCTAAGACATCACCTTTATTGTTTTAGGACTTCGTTAGATTTTAGATATGTAGTATTGTAAGTATTATATTCCACATTTACCTTCCTTAGAACAACAAAATAAGTAGTAAATAATGAGTTTTTTTTATTTCTGTCGTTTTTGTTACAAAATTAAAAAAAAACCCAAGCTGCTTTCAGAACCCCCCTCCTGCCAAGAAAGAAATCCTGGCTGTGCCCCTGGTTTATAATAAATAAATATAACGTAAAAGAACTCTTCTTTGAAATCATATTTGACTTCTGTAAGTTTAAATGAATAGAACCTCAAACTAAAAATATTTGATTCTATATTTAATTTTCTACTGCTTGTAATTTGAACACTTTATTGTTGTCAGTACAGATATGTGTGGTTGTCCTGGAGTCTTGTGTAGTACATGCAGTTGTTTTAGGTTGGACTAGGAGAATTTTTTGATATTTTGTAGCTGAATTATTTGAATGTGAATACATAATACAAATGAGCAGCATGAACTTCACAGACATCTTTCATTTGTGTAAGATAAACCTTTTATTATTGTATTTTTGTCTGCCTACATGAAATTTAGGAAAAATGTGGATGCCTCCAAACAGAGTCACATATATCTAGCCGAATGTCTCTTGCATCAGATTAGACTCAGTAAACCTATTGGTAAATGTCATTTCCTAAATGTAATGTTAAATTAATGAAAAAATAGCAGAACATCAAAAATGAGTGTTTGGAACATTCCCTTTCTTTTTATAACAAAATAAAAAACTCAAACATGGAATCTTTTTAAAATTTATTGTCAGATAATACAATAGAAACATTTATTATTCTTATGTTGTATTTTCATCAACAAATTTCGTGACAATATAATAAATTTCCAAATTTACAAAGATTGAAATTCATATAGCATTAAATTGTATTTCATGGCGTAAGATAGTTTTCAAGTTCCTATAGAATACCTATAAGTGAAATTTACAAATTAATGTTTTTATATACATTAACCAGTGTAATATGCTCAACAAAATAAAATACTAGTACAGATACATGCAAGAAAATAGTCTAATAAATATTCAACTACTTTTACATATCGGTTTCTTTGAATCTTAATTATACAGCACTGAATGGTAAGTTAGGATTAAAAATTTTTAATTAATAATTTTTTACTAACACCATTGTTTTATTGCAGGGCACAAAACTATGGATTATTATGGAATACCTTGGAGGTGGTTCTGCCTTGGACCTAATGAAGGCTGGCAGTTTTGAGGAGATGCACATAGCCATTATCTTACGGGAGGTTCTTAAAGGTTTAGATTATCTACATAGTGAAAGGAAGTTGCATCGAGATATCAAAGGTATTGTGAATTTGTTTATAATATGTACTCCTCAGTGTCTTATCCTTGTTACTTCAGTCATTGACACTTTTAAACTGGTTTATAAGATTGAAAATTGTGTAATAGATGGCCTGCTTATTATATACAGCTTTTTTCTTTTGCTTTTTATTTATATGTATATGTGACTTCTGTACATTTGTATTGGAGATTATTGATACTTTTTATAAGCATGAAGTCAGTACCAGTATATGTATATTTTTTTAGGATCAGGTCAGTTTTTTTTTTGGGGGGGGGGTACCGGTACTGTTCATAAAGTAACAATTTCGTTTTTGTTGTTGTGTGTGTGATTATTCCTTTCTTTCATTATAGTAAACTTGTATTTGCAGACAATCTGTTAAATAATAAGTTTAAGGTCCATTGATGATGAAGCATTGATAATAAATATAACACAATGTAGTTCATCACTTGGAAGTCTTGTGTGATACACTCTAGATGTGAATGTACAATGTACTCTAGATGATATACAACAATTTGTAGTATGGAAGATAGGACTATAAGAGAAAACATTTTGTTTAGTGAGTATCAAAGAGCCACAATTTCACATGTGGACCTTGACTGTAATTGTTTCCTAAATGAACATGAACCCAGTATCTGAGTTGTAGATTACAAATGCTAACTAATTGTTAAGGGTCTTTTGGGGCTATTTTTCCTTTTCATGTTTTTGATGCCATACGGGACGGGGTCCAACATCATAAAGTATAAAGGGGAAAGAGAATTAAAAGAAGTGTTTAATGTTAAATGATTTGGAGGATTATAGTTAGGAATGTGATAAAGTAGGGGTAATTCGATTCTGAATAACTAAAGGATACATTGGAATTTGATAAGCTACCCTAACTTTTAAAATACAATTCCGTATATAACTCAACATTGTTAAAGTATTTTATATATGTATTTCACTAGTTGTTACATATGGTGTCAAAACATGGACCTTCCCCCCCCCCCAAAAAAAAACAATAATATGGATAATGTTTAAAGAAGTATTGGAAAAAGATGAAGCTTTTTGATAAAAGACGACTACCAGAAATCCTAGCATAATGTCAAGAAGAAAGAAGAAAATAGCCGATATAAGATTGTGGATGATGGGATTTAAACAGAAATAGCTGAAACACAGTGAAAGGGTAACAGATGGTAGATAGAATAATGTAATAAACAAATTGTGAGCAGATTGCGTGGTAAGCAAAGAAGAGGAAGTTAGCTGGAATGTTGATGTTAAAAAAAGAAAGTGGTCATGGTCATAATTCGTCAAACATGAAAATATTGGGAGGATACTCACTAATAGACTTCATGTGAGCTTTAGAGAAGTAATTATTAAAAGATTTGAACACAAACATAGCTGTATTAAAGAAAGAAATGTTACATAAAAGTAATTTATTATTGTTACATTATAATTTATTATTGTTACTCAAATGTGGGTTCACCAGAGTGATGAAGAATACAGTACAAGTATTTGATGTATGATACATTTATGAATAATGAAAGAGGTGGTTATGACCAACCAAAAAAAGAAACACAGAATAATTCAAGATTAAACCTTGTTTAGAATATGTTTAATATAGGCTATATGTTTAATGTAGCCAAGTTCTGTGGACACTTGAAGCCATAAGAGAAGCTAAAATACAAAAGGTGAAAGGTACAGAGAGGCCTATGGAAGATTGTACTAGCTACAAAGACAATATTAAAAATGAAAAACAATGTCAAAGGTGAGTGTGATTTAGCCAAAGACAAGAAAATATTGTGAAAGCTTGTGGGCACATGAAGAGAAGATATTCAGCCCAAGTCAGACTGCAGAAGGTAGATATATATTTTTTATTCTCATAAAATTTTACTTATTTTGATCACAATAGCACCTGGAAATTAAACTAATAGCCACCTACTCCAGAATATGGCATAATAATAGTATTAATAAATTTAAGAGATCTTCATTCCAGTGCCTGAAAAACAGTACACTTTTTAAGTTTATGGTAGGGAAACAATTGTGTCAATTGCTTGAAACCTCTTGAGCATGTGAAGCCCATTGAGAATTAAAAAAAAAATTTACAGTAGTTTGAAAACATAACATGGGAGTAGAAGTAATGACAAAAAAGGACAAATTTACAAAAGTAAAATTCCAAAAATAGCTAAGAGTTAAGAAATAGGCCAGTTAAGAAATAAATTACAGTTACCTGTTTTCTAAGTCAACTACCTACGTACACGAAACTGTTCGAATAACAACTACGAGATTTCACACAACAATGATGCCAAAGTAAACTATTTACTATTATAACAGATGCTTTGTGTAATAAATAAATGAGAATAAAATGAGATTAAACAAACATGTTTTCAACTAAACAAAATACAGGCTGGAACTATTCCTCCGAATACATCGTCGCCATTTGAATGTGTCAAATATCCTTCCAGTATTAAATAAGTGATTGTAAAGCCGGTAATGTTTTGCTCAGTGTAACGTATAATGTACAGGGGTTACTTACTTTACCTACAAGTAAATCAATGAACTACAAAAATAATTATTGTATTATTTTACAATAATTATTTTTATTGTACAAACTACAGTACTTACCGAAATAACGTTTCGTAACAGGCCTGAAACACATAATTTTCGAACATCAAACTGTTCACAAAGAAAAGTAAATAAATACTGAAAAAGAAAAAGTTTAGGGGCCAAAGATGAGTTCTGTTACACAATTGGAGTCCAGCACAGCAACCCGCCTTACCCCGAGTTTTATACTGTTTTTGTATTTTAAGTAAAACAAATATTGTTTTGTGTACACTGTCTTTATGTGTCTACTCCTGCTTGGGTTAACCAAACGACATCATATTTCGTCGCCAATAATGCCAGTTTAACCTACAATATTGTTATAATCACGTCGCAAATAATCAAATGATAATAAAATGCGATGAAGATAAAAAAAGTAATTTTTTACACGCAGAAATAAAGATCACTTTGATCTAGTATGAATGAGATCAAAACATCAAAACTTTACTTATAACGGAACACTGCGCCGTCAGCAAAACGGGACAACTTGACTTCGGGAAACACTGGCACGTCGTTATATAACGGGCCCAGGACAGGTATCCTAGAGAAACGACTGCGGCGACGGGGCGAACCTTCGGGTTCCGTCGGTTAAACACGACCGTATGAAATGCACAGTAGACGGTAGTACTGGTGTGTAGGTTATTTCGAAGACGAGGTGTTTGTGCCAGACTTTGTCGAACGCTTTGCTCATGTCCAACAGATTGCGCCTGTCGACTGATGTCTACTGGTTGCATCTGCTAGGTAGGAAATAACCCTCACCAGCCCTAGAGTAGTCAAGGTCCCTGGCGAAACCCGACCTGCTCCTCGCAGATGGTGTACCCACCAGGGGCCGGATACGGGCCAATAGGAGTCGCCGGAATATTTTCAAGATTGCTGGCAAGAGCGATATCGGACGATAGCTTTCCGGAAGCGTTGGCGGACGGTAAGTTTCTTGGGTTTGGTACCATAATAATATTCGCAGGCTTTTACAGGCGTATAAAGTAGCTTAGTTTCGTCATGTTTGTTACTTTAGGACTACAGAAGTCAAAACCATCTACCCTGTGTTCTGCTTAAGGTTTCTTGTTTAAAAAGATCACTGCACTAGTGTAACATGGCGCTAGCAATTGTACAGCGAGTCTCTAGAGATCACACAAGTTCAACAGCGGACACTTCGTTTATTTCGCTACATAAACAAATAAGATTTTCAATTCGTAATTTTTTTCGGGATTAATTCAATGAATGAGCTTTTATTAAATATCGTGAGTCGAACTTCTAGGACGGGCGGGCTTCCCTCTGGCTACGGCCCCTTATAAAGTGTTAATTCTTCTGTTGTATTTACCACTAAATTAAGTACCCAAACCACGTAATTTCGAAAACACAGCGTACTACATAATCTTATTACGACCACAAGACCAAATCAAACAAACGCGCAGACACATATTACTACAGCTTTCAAAACGTTCATACTATTCGCTTAACAATACGCTATATTGCTTCGCTACATCATCAATTACGTTCGTTTTGTGCTCGGTTTGTTGTTATAAAACTGCTTAGCACCATCCAATATTTAGTAAATATCGTTTTTTAATGACATTAATTCGTAACAGTATTACATTCCAGCAGTAAAACATTTCCGCTCAAGTTAGGAGGGGTCACCCTGGCCCCGCTGTGCCCCCCCCCCCCAATCTCACAATTCTTTCTACCCTGAGAACGTGATATTCTGGGCTTCTAGACACTATCGTTAGTTTAGTAGACCGTGAATTACTTAATGATAAAAGGTCTTGTAAGTTTGCTAATTAAATACACACAGCTTTAAAACATCTGTATCGGCGTTTCGGCATAATTTATTAATGGCAACAAGACCACTATAGGGCAATACAGAAATAACTAACAGGCTATACAAATAATTACTATTATTTTGATATTAATACGACATTCTTATAATATTGTATACATATCAATACTCGATTATATGTGTATTAATTATTTCTGTATTGCCCGTATCTAGGTCCTGATGATGACAATAAATTTTGTCGAAACGTCGACACCAATGTTTTAAAATATGTGCAGTCACAAACCGCAGAACCTCAAGAGACCTTTCATCACTAGACGTTATCAAAAAAGGGTTTTTATCAAGCGACTTACGATCCAGTCTGTGGTACCTTATGCGCCAAGCATACTTTCGATTTCGACAAAGTTATCCGATTCTTCGTTCCACGGTAATAACAACCCAACGAACAACACTGTTAACAAACAAATTCTCCGTACATATAATCTGTGGTCAATATCAAAAGACAGTTGGTCGCACACGACTACATACCCGTCACAGGCTGAGCAGCGACTCCGCCACATGTGTTGCTATAGTACAGAGGAAATGTGCGATATGGAGGAGAGTGCGATACCTCATCACAGGAACTAATTCAGACAAATGTTTCTCTACGATGTGGATAATATGATGCAGTTTTTGGTTTTGGATTGTATCTTTTTTTACCCATTGTACACAGGTAACTCCATACATATATCAAGTAACTTTTCAAATACGTAATGAAATTATCTATGAAGAATTAAACATTACTCGAGGCATAAACCTAATGTTAACTAAAAACATCAGTACAGCTCATATGGCAAGAGCATAGACAAAAAACTAAGGTATCATCTACAGATATCATCGTGCATGGAAACACTGTCCATGCTGAAATATGGGAAAAGCTATGCATTGTTTAATGACCAACATTATTACATGTGACTTAGGCAGCAATGTACCGTTCATTGTAGTAGCTCTATTATTCAACATAATAATACTGTTATTTGCTAACACATTTGCTGATTAGCATCAACTGACATTGATGATCTGCTAAATAATAATAATAAAAAAATAATGTCAAATAGGATTTTGCTGATCCTGGTGAACACATTAATATTAAAATTATTGTTATGACGACAAGGGTTGTGATAATCAAAACCTGAAGGTAGTATTACATTCTGGAGGTTGTACTCCTGGTAACAAATGGTCCCCTCTCTCTCTCTCTCTCTCTCTGTCTCTCTCCTCTCAATCTCTTCACTTTTGTGCAGAGAGAGAGAGAGAGAGAGAGAGAGAGAGAGAGAGAGAGAGAGAGAGAGAGAGAGAGAGAGAAGGAGGGAGGGAGGGTGAGAGGGTGAGAGAGAGAGAGAGAGAGAGAGAGAGAGAGAGAGAGAGAGAGAGAGAGAGAGAGAGAGAGATTAATTACTTTTCTGTTGATGTTGAAATCTGTTCTGCATCTGACATGGCTGCATATAAAAATTAAAGCCTTTTGGTTGGCATCTTGACATTCTGAAACACAATCTTCCATGAGAAAACTTACAATGGAATATGGTCTGTATAAATTTAATGTTTATTTTAAGAATTTTGAGTGACTATTATTCATTACCCAAATGCAATAGTATATTCATGCATATTGATTGTATGGAAGCACAAAATAGCAAAACATACATGTCAAAACATTAATAATACTTCACCATTGGTCTGTATTGAATACGCATGAGGGGAGGGGGTAGTCCTGTTGTAGGTTTTCTACACCGACCTTACTTTATTACTGTTCAGCATTAAACTATAGCAAAATGGTCTGCCTTTCCAAACAAACATACAAAAGTGTAAAGTTTGAATGTTAGGCAAATGTACAAGAGTATTTTAAACAATTATTCTATGTTACATTTGCTTTTTATCAAGACGTGCACACATAAAAGAACACACAGCATCATGCATCCTTTCTTAAAAATTGCATTACTAAAGAACTACAATGCCAATTAGCAAGGTGATTATTGTTATAATGCCATTAATTGACCACATTTTGCTTAAATATAACTGTAAAGCAATCAAAAATATGATTCTTCTCTGGTTTTATAGTTCTATTGTATATGAGCTTCGATATGTTCTGAAATGTTGTCTTTGGCCATGGTGCAAATGCTTTCTTAAGTTATCTTCAACCTTATAAGTATGGAACCACCGTTCCTTCTTGCCTGCCAGAACATTCCATCATTGTTTTGTCACTCTGGTTCACTTTCTGTGTGTTGTTAGTTGACACATTTGTGGTTCTGACAAGTAGCACCCACATTTCTGAACTTTTTCTTTACACATGTTAAACAGACTGTTATACTTTATGATTCACTCAAGTCCCAGAGATAAAAGTGTGTGTCAGTATGTGTTACACAAGGTTTAATAGATTACAGCTGTAGTACTTTTTGTCAAAGATCTACTTTTAAAGTGCTTGCAAGACCTTAATGTGATGTGTTTGTCAGTATAAACACGTACATGTTATGTATTTTATTAAATTTTTCTTCTTATGGGGAAAAGGATCCTTTTTTTGTCCTGATGTAGGCAACCTACTCCATTATCCTTTGAGTTTTAGAAATCTGATGTAAAAATTGGCTTAAAATAAATAATTATGAAAACTGACATCTGTTAAGATTTTGATGCAAGTGTACTAATAGATAGTGTATGTTTTATCAAATTATAATTACGTCTGGAAGCAGAATGTTCTTTTTATATCATTTTATTTCAACCTGATGCAAGTTTCATAGAATAGATTTGTGTTTGTGTCAAAATAGAATTCGTTTAGAAATATCTGGTGAGACAGCTCTGTTCTGTGGAATGTGTATCAGGTTGAAATAAAATGATAAAAATAAGAACATTCTACTTGGAGGAGTAATTATAATTTGATAAAATATATATTATTCAAGAATCATGCAAGAAACTTAACGAGTTACTTACAAAGGAAAAAAAACATAGATAGTAGGAAGTAAGCTTCTTGTCAAAAGAAGAAGTATACGTAGTGTATCCAGTAGAAATTGTGTACTGACGCAACAGAGTTATAGAATTCTCTCTTGTAACCTTTCAAGGTTTTTGTTGTTAATAGCAACACTTTGACATGTGTCATTTTATTTTTCTTTAAACCAAATGTTTTGCTCATACTGTAGTGAGGCACTGAGGGTCTTCATTGTAGTATGGGGAAATATTTTATTTCAATATTAATAAAATGACATGTGTTAAACAAAAAATAGTGGAGTTATAGAATTCTATATACGCGTGACTTTGTTTAGCTTAAAATTTTGTTAATAAAAATGATTATACGTTAACATTAAATACATTAACATTAAACACAATTTATGCTTCTGTTGTTTATAATAATAATGATTATATAAATGGTATTTTTCCATTGCAGGAAATAGCCTCATATTCATATAAGGTCTATATATATTACAGTGTGTGTTACAATATTACAATGTATATGATAAATTTGTGTAGTTTATTATTAAGAAAATAGTTTTTCATTTCTTGTTGACAGAATGCAGATAGTTATGATACTAGTACGATTTGGAAGTAGAGAATGATTTTGATTGGCAGATCAGGAGTAGAAAATAATTCTTTTTTAACATGGAATTAAGATTATAAATTTTATACAGATATTCAATTTTATATATTTTATATGTGCCACAGCATTATTTAAAACTAAATTTAGACTATATTTTGAGTAATTGGGTTTTAAGCTGTATTCCTACAGAGCAATTTAAAGAAACATGAAATAGGAGGCTTGGTATTGGAACCACAGGGGAAATTAACAAGCAGTGGAATTGGTAGTGAAATGAGGATCCCACAGTTGTGCATGAATAAACTTGACAATTGCATGACTGATTTCACAACTGAAGCTTTTCAATTAGTTTCTAATGTCTTCATAATTATGCACACGAGTTAGGTTTGTGGTTTTGTGGTAAAAATAATAAGTCACTCTCATCCACTTTAAAAAGTGTACACGCATTTTATTTGAAATAAATAAAATAAACGATGATGTTTAGATTGCTATCAAATGCACATAGTATATTCTGTAATAAAAGTCTCTTTTTGTCGTGTTAAATGTCCATATAAAACCAAACCAGTGTTTTGTAATTTTACTATGATTTTGTATGTTATGTAACTTGTTAACAAACTGAAAAAAGTTTTCAAAGAAATGTTTTAAAATACACAATTATTTTTAAATAATTAGGAATTTGTTTTCATTTGGTTTGGAAAAGTCTGTGCTGAAATTCAAACTTTTGTGTATTAATTGTAATATAATATATTTCCATACATCATTCATAGTATTGGCTGGAGGTAAACTTTATAATTGAGGAGCATTCTTGAATTAAAAAGGAAGAAATATGCTAAAATCTATATTTCTACAGGGTGCATCAAAATTTTATTGCTTTATGAGTGAGGTGTCAAATTTTGTTTATACATTTATAAACAGTAGGCCCCCGTCACAGCATAAAGAACCAAGGAAAGTAACATATATTATTTAACTATAAACAGTACATATAACTAAACTAATAGATATAATGAGTACATTTAGTTGTTTATATTTATGTGAGGACAAGTGTGGAATATACTTGGATATGGTACCTAAATTACAGTAGGTAAAAAACAAACAACTGTCTAAAGCTGAGAGTGACAGTTTGGTGAAGTTAGCAATAAGTGAAATAGATGTTATTGTCAAACATATGGCGTAATGGGCCATTACAATTAGAAAATGTTGTCAGTTTTGCGTCTCCGAAAGTAATAAAGGCAGAAAAGTAACATTAAAATAGTGTGCATTTTGATGTAATTTGTTTCATGTCATATTTACTTTTGTAATGTTGAAGTTCAACCTGTGTTACTAAAAACTTTGATTTTAATCAGGTGTGTTAATATTGTTTGTGTTGCTTAATATTCTACGTTTATATTATTTTCCTTTATTATACTTTAAATAAAATTTTAGTTTGGATTTTTGAAACATACCTGTATTTCAACCGAAAGATGATGTATAGTATTATCTACAAAAATAATTGTATATTCAAAGACACCATATTCCAGTTTTTGGAAGGTGCACCGAGTTTAGGCATTGGGTACAAAGTTTTCTTCACTTGGCCTTGTCTAGCAAGACTGTAATATCAGTGTGTATGAGTGTATCCCCCCCCCCCCCCCGTGCATGCGACACCTGTTTATGACAGCAATGTGCCCAGAGAAGTCTGCCTGTGACATTGAGTAAGTGGAGTACTATATTTGTTGTATGGCTCAAGAATAATACCAGCCATGTTGTCTTGCAATCAGCTGTATAGTGAATTCAATATTTTAATTAATATATTCTTCAGTGGTTTATAAAATAATTTTTTTGTTTACAGCTGCAAATGTGTTACTCAGTGAAATGGGTGATGTTAAGTTGGCCGACTTTGGGGTTGCTGGACAACTCACAAACACAACAAGTAAGCGTAACACATTTGTAGGAACACCTTTCTGGATGGCTCCTGAAGTCATTAAACAGTCTGCTTATGACTCAAAGGTAATATTGTATTGCCAATTTTTAAGTATGTACTTTGTCTTCTATATCCTCCTTGCAATTTTTGTTGGGCTGAGAATTACAAGAAATGACATATTCCTAATTAGGTATCATGTATATAATAAAATAGTTCAATAGACACAGTTTTTATAAAAAACTCTCAGGCTCAGGTTCTGCATATAGTGCAATACGTTTTGTGTGTGTGTGTGTGTGTGTGCGCGCGCGCGCGCGTTCTAAAAGAAGTGTGTTCATTATAATGCTTTTACCTAATGTAAGATTGGTTGCATGTTTTATTAGATGAGCCAGTGTTATTAGATATGCAATAAACACCATAGTATCTGTATTTGAGTACAACAGCATTGTAATAACCTTTTCCTTGTACCTCAAAAATATTATTCTTTGTCACCTGATGATTACTACATTACATGGTCATTATATCATCAGAGACTTTTTTGTTGTGAAAATAAAATTGCTAACATTTTATGGCTAAATATTATTGGAAGAACTGATTTTATTAGACATATAATGTCTTTAAATTCTCTGATTAAGAGAAATCGAATGTTCAAGCTAAGATTTTTTGTTGTAGTCTGATCATACATAACCGTTTTTTCACATACATATGTTTTTATTTGAAACATTCCTAAATTGTCTGTACTGTCTTATTCTTCTGGACAGTTTTCTGACAGTAAAAATTGAATTAACAAAACATGTTGATATTCTTTGAGGAATTTAATTTTTTCAAGTGTGTGTTTGGAATGATTATTATTTATTATGTGAATTATTTTTGTGCCTCTGCTTCTGTATCCATTGATACAGTCAGTTGCTCATGTGTTTTTATACTTAAATTCGTCTTTTTTTTACTGCTACTTTCTCTGTCCAAATATGTAGTCCCTTCTGTAGTCTAGTGGCTAACATTCCCATCTCATGTTGAAAGACTGCATGTTGTAATTGCACTTGGAAGTTCTTTTCATGCAGTTTCAGTGTTTTTCATATGGGAAGCTGTTTGTCGTTGAGGTGTGCACTGAGCACTAGCCAATCTGGAGAGCTTAACTGTTTGGAACATTGCCCATTAATATAGCTGCAGTCACAGCATAGTGCTCTGTCAAGGATCACTATTGTATGGTAGTGATTAATCAAACATTTGTCCTATGCTTACATATTCTTATTTTATATTGATTACCCTATTAGGCTGTTAGACAAGAAATTCCTGCTACAATTTAAACACCATATTTTTAGCACTAATATTTTTTTGAGTTGTAGCCTTCAAATTTTTTTAAATTTAAATTGTTTCTGTCTGTTAGCTTGGTGTGTAATACGTGTATTTTATGCACTGTTGGTTCTAGTACTTGTATACAACTCACATTTGAAGTGTATTGAAAACAAATATAGAGTTGCTGTCTTTTATCAAGTGAGCACATATCATATTACACATTTTCTCTAAAGAGAAACAAGCAACAAAGGCTGGCCAGATATTCTTAAATTTTTTTAAAATCAGTTTCAGATAGCAGTGTCACATAATCTGAACAGCTTATATGCTTTCTTAGGCACCATCATTGTTCATCTTCATGCGGTAGTGAACCAGATGATTTATGTATAACATTTGTATGCATATGATGCTAGTTGTTGTTCAATAAAGAAGGCATAAGCAAGCACAATGAAATTGGGCTTCAAAACAACACTATTGTGTAGTCAGGCTTTGACAATTATTTTCAGTGTTCATTTTTTCTTTTAATTTAACAGATGAACACTTGACTTTGTTAAGTGTCGAAGCTTCCCAAACATAAGCATAAGGAGTACAGAAATCCAGTATTACTGTTTCAGTATTGAACCTCGAAAAAGGATTACCAGCTTCAACAACTTTGTGAAGGATATTATATATAGAAATGTATTTTTGAGTTTCACGGTAAACATGAATTCCTAACACTGCAAGATGGTACTCTAGTTTTGAAATACAAGCTGATTGTTTGTTGTCAGGTTCACTGACAACAGAGTGAAGTGGGTATTTCAGTCTATAATGAAAAGAACTAGATTATCATGAGAAAATTAGAACTATAATGTTTAAGGACTGCTTTTTAAACAATTCTTCTAACTTATTTAGAAAAGGGAAACACAAGCATGATGGATAACACCTCTTATCATTCCGTCACTTAAAAAGTTCCAAACACATCCACTAGAATATCATTATTAAATTGTTGCAACAGATGTCTATCCAATTTTTAGCAAGTCAAACTGAAAATGAATACGTATTCACCTACAAAGAAGGCCTAAAATATACCATCTCTTAATCAGCTTGCAAATTGGATTGGTTGTAAATAGTATCACCACCTCCTTATCACAAACCCCACTGAACTTGTATGGTCACCAAGTAAAGTGTAGGGTTCCAGACAGGAATAACGATTTGAGATGTACGATATGGAAAGATTTGCTAATAAAGAAATTTACATCAAAAAGTCTAGGAATTATATATACGACATGCTGGAAAACTGTAATAAGAAGGTTTTGTGAAATTCCTTAATTATAAATTTGCAAAACTGAGACAGTGATGACAGTGAAGAATTCCAAAGTGTCAGGGTTAAAGTTGTAACCCCTCTTTCCTTTTTATGCTTTTTATGTATTTTTATTTATATTTAATTTTATATTTCCTTATTTATTTATTTATTTTTTTTAAAGAGGGGCCACAAGTTATTTAGGACTAGGCTAGAGCCTAGAGAAGCCAAAATTGTGCTGGGTCCAGTATGATGGGACTTGCAAATGAAACACTGATCTTAAGATAACAATAACAGTATTTATTGGGCTCTGATTTATACAACATATGCGCCCTTAAAGCAAGATAATTAAGTATTTCACAATCAATATAGCTCACTTCAAAAC